>PVJI01006977.1:0-82166 GCA_004026765.1 Micronycteris hirsuta | reverse complement strand
CCTGGGGGGTAGAGGAAAGTTTGTTCCTCCCCCACAACTTCACGTAACCCTTAATTATTCTGTGACTGGTAATACTAGATTTTTACCTTATTTATACTCTTAAATATACATTTGTACCTACATTTGGATTTCAGATTACCCAAATACCCAAGTGGGGTTGATTCTAATGCATAAAATAAGCTGCAAAACTACCTTTTTTTTAAAAAAATTGTTTATTTATTTAGAGAGAGGGGAAGGGAGAGAGAGAAACATCTCTAGATATATGCATCGGTTGCCTCTCACAGGCCTCCAACTAGGGGCCTGGCCTGCAATCCAGGCATGTGCCCCGACCAGAAATCAAACTGGTGACCTTTTGGTTCTCAGCCCATTACCCAATGCACTGACCAACACCAGCCAGGGAAAGTTGCCATTCTTTAGAGCATTTTCTCCATCCATTGAGATGTTGCTTCCCGGCATTGTCATCATTTTGGCTCAAATAGGCTGGACATTCTTTCATGGACATTGACTTCGCATAGTTGGCAGGATTCCAAAGCAGTCCGCTGAGGACCACCCTGCGGACCTGGACAGGTTCTAGGTACCGGCAGGGCCCGTTGTGCCCAGCTCCTCGCTTTGTACCAGGTGAACTTGGATGGTTTTTCTTGGAATTCTGGACCTCCCTCTTTTAAGGTAAGAGGCCCAGACATTATTTGAGCTGTTCTTAAGAGAAAAAAAAAAAACCTTGTGGTAACACTAAAGGTTAAGGACAGAGATAATCCAGGCCAAGGATAAGGGCTGAGATAACCAGGGGCAGGAGGGGAAGAAAATGGGTGGCCGATTTCTAAGTTTTGCTTTTCAATTGGAACCACCTACTGTGAATCTGAACAAAGCCTTTTACTGGATAAATGAGTCTAAACCTGTTCGGCTCTGAAGATAAAGGGCCTTTCCTCCCTCCAGCTCAAATTTTAGGTGTCCTTGGGTGACTCAAAATCTATGTGCAGGCATTTGATGGGACCCCTCAAAATGAGCAGAGCTTTACAGGGAATTCCAGCACAACTGTAATTAAAGAACTGGCTGGCCTGAGAACGCACACATAAAGGCTGGTTACCTGGTGCTCCTAGTCCTCACGTTGGTATTAGACACCTGAGCAGAGGGTTCAGGTGGCCTGAGTGGTGACACGCCCTTGGAGCCTAACCCATAAATGGTACACCTCAACCCGCTCCACAATACCCCTCGAAATTTGTCCAGACTCTGCAGATCTCAAAAGAAAACTAAAATTAACATGGAAAACGGTTCCTCCAAAGCCAACATGGCTTCCCACCACCGCCCCCACGAGTTCTCCTGTACAAGCATGAGGCACAATGCACAGAAGCCTTTGCTTGCAAGTACTTGCAGAAATGAGAAGATTTAGCCAAAAAGTGGCATCAACTTAATAAGATGGCCAACATGAAGTTCTTTTAACACCTAAATCAGTGTGTTTGTGCGCGCGCGCACCATAGCGGGGCGGACGGGCGGGGAAGCTGGCTCTAAAATCAAACTGAATGAATGAGAGGCTGACCTCAACTGGCAGATGGAAACCTCTGAAATGTAACACAGAGAGACTGTCTTCTCTCCAGGGTGTTAATAAGGAGTTTAGAGACTGTTTCTGAATTAAAGAAGGTTCCCGAAGCTGCTCAATGCCAACACTCCCTTCTCGCCTCTTCGTCATCTGTCCCGCTGCACCCTTTACTTTGTCGTCCCGACTTACTCTTCTTTCCTCCTCTATCTCCTCTCTCTGTTCTACACGCACTTCCTCCACTGCAGCCCCCTACTGTCCTCGGGGAAACTCAGAATAAGAAAAACCTGGCAGCTTCCTTTGGAGAAAAGCTGGTGTCAGGCAGAGGGGAACCAGCTATTGTATACGTTCCATGGACTAGAAAAGAATTAAGAAATCTACCTAAAGGTCTCCCCAACCTTCTCCAGGACCCTGATGGGTTCACAAAGGGATTTGATTTAACTGTTAGAACATATGATCCCGGCTGTTCTGACGGATTCCAATGAATGCCACTACTGGTTTCTGAGAGGAAAGCAACAAATAGATAAATAAGATCTGCTGAGAAACCTGTAGAGGACTTTACAACAGAGAGAGACCACCCTGGCTGGGTAGCTGGGTTGTTTAGATCACCATCCAGGTATGACAAGGTTGTGGGTTTGATCCCTAGTCAGGGCACATACAGGATTCAACCATTGAATGCCTAAAAAAGTGGGACAACCAGTCTCTCTCTTTCTCTCTCTCTTCCCCACCCCCAAAGTAAAAAAAGAAAACAAAAAAGAAATTAAAAAAAAGAAACAAACAAACACACAAACAAAACAAAAAACAGAGACAGACCAGGATAAATACAGGGAATTAGCCCACTGGCTTTTCCAAACCATACCTGACGTTTTTTCCCTGGAAAATGGACTGGACCTAGACCAAGACCAAGACCAAGACCCAGCAATGCAAGAGAGCCAGATGAAACAGCGCTTGATTTTGAATGTTCCAGAAAACTTTCAAACAATACTCACATCTGTCTTCAGATAGTTTTAAGGGTCATTAAGATGATCCCTTATTAAATCAGCATTTTTGGAAGGACTAGATGAAAAGCTTATAATTCTGATTAAAATATATAAGTTAACCTGGCTGACCTACATACTAACAAACTGGCCATTCTAGCTCATCAACTATCTAAAACTATTCAAAAGAGAAAAAGACGAAGGTGCCAAAATCATGAACTTACAGCTCTAGCAATTAAGCAGATCAGATTAGACCTTCCCAAAACTCCCTCAGACAAGGAGACAGGGGAGTTTGTCCTTAGTATAAAATGTCGAGTCACCTTAAAAAGGGTTGTAGAAAACAGTTGGGATTTGGAAAAACAAAAGAAACAGAAGTGAGCACAGGGCTGCTCCCAGGACCAGGAGGGGGATTTCCCCTTCCCCTTACTAACACTTCAGGAGAAATGGAAATTACCATAAAAGGGGAACTACGAAGGCCCTCTACAATAGATAATGAGGCTACTTTTTCTATTCTTAACCTTCTTCAAGCAAGTTGCCTTCTGCCTTGAAGTAAAGCTTCTGTTCAAATGCTGGGCATATCTAATCAGTCAATGTCCAATCAATCTGTGCCCTTTTAACTAGGAAATGTCACAGGGCAACATATATTTTGCTAGTCAAATCTTCCCCAATTTACCTGATATGGTAAGACTTGATTGAAATCAACGATGCCCACATATTCTTTTCCCAGAGGGTGAAATGTATTTAGAACTAAATAAATCAAACACTGAATCAATTAGGGAAATAGAGATTTTGATGGAAGCTCCACAGGAGGAAACCAATCTTGAGACTGACTGAATGTTTGTTATAGGATGTCCCAGTGCAACTTTGGGCCTTCCCCAGTACAGATATGAGTAAGACTTGATCAGCCACTCCTGTTAAAATAACTATTGGCAATACTTTGCCTCTACCTAATATTCACCAATATCCTTTAAGACCTGATGCTGTAGCTGGAATTAAGCTCATTTTGCAAGATTACTTTAAGAGAGGATTATAATTCCATGTATGAGCCCCTATAATTTTCCTATCCTTCCTGTATAATAACCTAATAGAGAAGGATGGAGATTTGTACAAAATCTTAGAGCTATATATAAAATAGTTATTCCACCCTGGCTGGTGTGGCTCAGTGGATTGAGCACTGTTCTGCAAACCAAAGGGTCGCCGGTTCGATTCCCAGTCAGGGCACATGCCTGGGTTGTGGGTACATGAGAGGCAACCACACATTGATGTTTCTCTCCCTCTATTTCTCTCTCCCTTCCCCTCTCTTTAAAAATAAGTAAATAAAATCTTTTTTAAAATAAATTTATTCCTAGACATCCTATGATTCCAACCCACATACTCTATTATCAGCTCTTCCTGCAGACTACCAATATTTTTCAGTGATAGACTTATGTAGTGCCTTTTTCAGCATTTCTGTTTTACAAAAAAAACAAACAGTAAATACCTCTTCCCTTTCACCTGGAAAGATTGGGAGTTGCCTTGGACAGTAATGCCCCAGGGACATACAAAGACTTCCACCTATTTCTTTCAGATACTAAAGGCTGATTTGAATGATGTTGAGTTTCCCAGAAATTCCACTCTAATCCAATATATGAATGATTTAATTTTATGCTTTGGGATATACTAGACTCTCAAGAGGACACAATTAACTATTATAACAGCGTGCTCGTAGGTCTGACTGGACATTGTCACAATTGGATTCCAAACTGTTCACTAATGACCCAGCCTCTACGTCTTACTAAAATCAGATTCATCTGATCCAATTCAACGGGATCCAGAAGGGAAACAAGCTGTAAAACTTCTAAAAAAAGAATTATTTAAATGTCCTTCTCTGAGACACCCTATATATAAACCTTTTCCATTTTTACACATAAAGGTAAAGGAAGTAATTTAGGAGTTTTTAACTCAAAAGCATAGATATCATGCCCTGACTGGTGTGGCTCAGTTGCACAGGCATCATTCCACAAAGCAAAAAGGCGCTGGTCTGATTCCCGGTCAGGGCACATGTCTGAGTCTCAGGTCCAGTCCTTGGTTAGGACATGAACAAGAGGCAACCAGTCAATGTTTCTCTCCCTCTCTTTCTTCCCTCCCTTCCCCACTCTCTAAAAATAAATAAATAAATAATCTGTTTAATAAACAAAAACAAAACATAGAGATCATCACAGACCTACAGAATATTACAGTCGGCAGTTAGACGCAGTAGCTAAAGGGCTCCCGTCTTGCACGACACCCACTCCGCTATGGCCAAGCCATGCAAACAAGCAGAAGACATAGTCGTGGGCTCTCCTCTATCTAGGCTCCTCCTTCTGTTGAATCTCCACTGAACTCTCATCACACTCAACACTTCTGTTCGTCGACTGCTTCTAATGACCTACTCTTGCTTTCTGCACTGAATATTACTTGAACTTGATGTAACAGTCTTTTTAAAAAAAACAGACTTAATTCACTTTATTTTTGTTGTATAAAATTATGTGGTGGCCACAGCTGGAGCCTGGGTCCTCTGTACAGAAATTCTGGGGTAGTTCTCTACAAGATGTCAGTAAGTTCCTGGTAGGGAGACTTGGTGAGCACCGTCTCTTTCCAGAGGTAGAAGTGAGATAGTTGTAGGTCTTGGAGATGGCATCAACCGTGGCCTTGGTGAAGATGCCCAGGGTGGCAGTACTGTCCCTGGCTCAGGCGTAGCTGTTGCTGATACCGACCATCAGCAGCAGCTTCTTGGACACGGGAACTGAGACGATGCCAGTGTCCCTAGCCTTGGGGATGAGGCACCCCAGCACAGAGCCACAGCAGCTGGTTGCCTTGCAAGGCACGGTGTGGGGCTTGCCGCACAGGGACAACAGAGATCTTGGCCAGGATGATGGGGCCACAATGGCAGTGGCAACCTCCTTGGAGCACTCAACACCCAGACCGACATGCCCACTGTAGGCTCCAACAAAGGCACAGACCTTGAACCAGGTCCTCTGGCCAGCATGGGTCTGCTTGTGCACTGGCATAATATTCAAAACCTTGCTCTCAAGCGACGCCCCAGGAAGAAGTCAATGATCTCAGATTCCTCGATGGTCAGGGAGAGGAGACAAAGTGCCTGCAGAGACTTGATCTCCATGTCCTTGACCAGGTAGTCCAGCTTGGTGACGAGAGTCGACTCCTTGTCCTTGTTCTGGCCTCTGTGAACCCGACAGCCTCGGCCCAGGCCTGACCCCAGTCGTGACCTTTCCCTAAATGACACTGTCAAATCCTCCAGAAAAACACCCATGGCCTCTCATTCCAAGGCCCCTGGGGCCTCCGGGCCTTCTGAGGCACGAATGTCATTGCCACTTACTGTTTTCTCAAAAAAGAAAGATGTAACGATCTTAACCCAGCAATTTTGCTGCCTTCTTTGCAGGATGAAGACATCCAACAAGCGTGTTTTGCTTACTGACCACCTTCTTGTTCCTCGGAATGATTTACAGGAAACTTATTGACAAAGCTGACTTAATTTGCAGATGGATCGCATCTGAAAGATGCGCGGGGACATTACCAAGCTGCAGTAACTTCCATGATGGGCATAGCTGAAGGTTTTTGTTTGCTTGGATAAGATCTGCCCAACAGGGTGAGTTGATTGTTCTAACTCTAACTCAAGCTTGTCAATCAGCCAAAGATCTAATAGCCAATATTTACACTGATAGTTGCTATGCCTTTGGTGTAGCTCACAACTTTGGAATGTTATGGAAGCAGCAAGGCTTCTTAACTTCCCCAGAGCAGCCCATATGGAATGAGAAACTGGTTGCGGAATTGTAAGATTCCATACAGCAACCAAGACAATGGGCAATTATCAAAATTCCAGGACATTCTAACGCTGCCACCATGGAAGAAAAAGGAAATCATGTGACTGATGCTGCAGCTAGACAGGCAGCATTCAACGGCCAAATTATTCAGATATGAGAATGCCCCTTGCTTCCCATTAAGTCAATAAGGCTGTCTCTCACAGTTCCAACAGATAGCTATAGAAGAAGAAAAGAGGATATAACAACAAAAAATGGGGGCAGCGGGGAGGGGGGGTGCATTGGAAACTTTGACCCAGACAAGCAGATCTGATTTGGACCCAATCGGAAAGCAATCTGCTTATAGGAGGTCAATTACCTATGCTTCCATATGTAATTCCACATCGAGGTCCTTAGAAGATGATTTCACGGAGCAAACAATACAGGATGGGGGCAAAAGTACGTTTACAGTTGTTTGTATGGAAAACAATACATAATTAATAAATAATACAAGAGTAAACTTCTGTTTTGTGTATTCACAACCGTAAACCTACTTTTGCCAACCCCTGTATTGCTGGAAACCTTCTCCTACTGTAGCTCATAAAGTGTGTAGAAGGTGTTCTACGTGTCCAAAATATGACCTGGAAAACCACTCAGTGGGTTCCAAGGATATTTCCCCCTTCCTTTAGGTTCATTTAAAGTATGGTCATTGGATTTTATCCACATGTCACCATCTCAAGGATACACATATGTATTAGTTATGATCTGTATGTTTTCTCATATGGTTACATAGTGACTGCGGGACTCATCTCACTGGGGAAATACCGCAACCTGTCTGTAAGACTTGGCCTGTGCAACAGCATTTTCACTGGGCTCCTTACCCCAGTCCTCTGGATTGGTGAAACTTACAAATGGTATAATTGAAACTCAACTAGATAAAAATGTAAAAGCTTTTCATCTCCCCTGGCCAAAAGCTCTCCCTATAGTGCTCCTCAACATGAGATTTGCTCCTTTCAGTAAACATAGTCTTTCTCCTTATTTTATAGTCACTGGTCACCCTATGCATCGGGATAAAGGCCCGTATGAACCAACCTTACTAAACGGAGACTTTCTGAATTACTATCAAGGATTTATTAACCAGCTTAAGAAACCAACAAATTAGTAACTGATTTACTTCACAGTGTGCTCCTGGGAGACTTCAAAGATCATGACTTACAACCAGGAGAAATTATCCATTGGAAAAGATATCAATTAAAGACTCTCTCCTACCTCATTGGAAGGGACCTTACCAAGTATTACTAACTAATCTGTGTGCAGCTAAACTTAAAGGTGTAATACAAGGTTCACATTTCTCAGAAAAAAAAAAAAGGCGCCAGACTGCAAATGTGCGCCTGCCCCATCTGGCACTCACGTCCACCGACAGTGGGCAGCACAGACGCTCACAGGTGAAAGCCGCAGCTGCCAGGGGTGGAGAGCTGACCCACGACATCAGGAAGGCCTGTGTACTACAGACTGATGTGGAACACAGTTTTACTGTCTTCACCTGCCTGCTCATAATATTAATCAGAACAACAGTTATACCTGTTCTTTGGGCTTTTCTCAGAGCTTGTGTTTACATAGCCCAACTCTCAATAATTGTTGAAGGTGTATAAGATAACTGTATTTTCAATAATACTCTGCTGATGGTTTCTATTTTGAAATTTAGAAGGAATGCACCACCATTTTTTGCAGCGGTCCACCGTTTCAGCAAGACCAACGCCGACACTAAGACTTCGCCGGAAGGAGCCCTCGTAGCGCCATGGGCCACCTTATCCAGCCAAGAGGTTAATGCATCCTGTGTGTTGATTAATGACCAAAAGGGGGAATTGTGAACCAAAAAGGGGCCACATACTAAACCTGAAGAGCTCAGGGGAGGCCTCCATGGTGGGCCTTACAAACTCAGAGATTGAAAATAATCACATAGGATGGTCTGGACATAAAAATTCCTAACTAAAAGCAGGTCATGAAAGTAGTCATGTCTGAGGCCTGTAGCTTCCTTGACAAAAGTCAACCTTTACCTTAGGTGAGCCTGTCTGTTGTGTTTTGCACCTCAGATAACATACCTCTGAAATGTCAGAGTAAGCTCTCTTCCCAGACCTCCATGACAGCCACTGCCATGGAGCAGAAGACCACAGAACCCCTTGCTGCTTTCTTGTTCCCCATCCACCGCCTCTATGTGCTGCAAACATCCATTGTTAGCTCTCCTGTGCCCACCGATGGAAAAGAAGCATGTGTCTCTCCAATTTACCTTCTGTCCAATCCCAGAGACTTTTCCACTTTGCTTCTCCCACTTCATTCATCTTCCCCCAATGGATTTCATGTAACCTTCCTTAAATAAGCTGCAAAACTGCCATTCTCCAGAGCATTTTCTCAATCCATTGAGATTTTGCTGGCAACTGTTGTCATTTTGGTTCAAATAAACTCTTCTAAGACGTTTTCTTAGGCTGGACATTCTTTGGTGGACAATCCTAATGGAGAAAGTTAGAAAGGATCTGCTCATTCTAATCATGCACACAGCCACCCTCCCTCAGAAGTGAGGAGTGTCTGGGGCAGAAGGGCTGAAAGCGCACATACAGCTGCGTGCTGTCCCGGGTAAGCCTACCCAGACTTGGACGTCTCCCTGCTGACGCTCACATTTACAGCGTTCCTGTGGGACTTCAAGTGCATGTGTGTTTACAACACTGGATTCAGACATGCCGCTTGTTCAGCTCTATTCATCTCTGGTTAGTCAGTGACACAAACGGAAATCTGAAGGAGACAAAAAAAGAACATACCAGTTCTCTTCTCCATCTCCTTTCTCCTGGTCTCATATTTTCATTCTTCATTATATTCTTGTTCTTGCCCTTCATTATATTCTTCTAGTCCGCACACTTCCAGCCCTCTCTTCTTGCCACTTCTATATCTTCAGGGTATGTACAGTCTCACCTGGTTTTAGTGCTTCAAAAAAAAAAAAAAACCATAAACTCCATGCCCACATTTTGAGGTAATGAAATGATCCTTAGGTCAACCATCACCAGAGTTTAAACCAACTTCCACCAGGCCTTTGGCAGAGAGATGCAGCCCTGTGAGGCATGGAAATGACAGCTCCTGATTGGTTGCGGAATTTAAACAGAGAGCTCTGAGTTTCTCCTGCCCTGCATTTACATGGCCACATGTGCATTGTCCTTGGGGTGCTCATCTCAACCCTCCCAGCAGCTACTACTGAGTCTTTAATCCTATGTTCCTTCTGCTCATTTTGAGTGAAGGGGTCCCTCATGCCCCTACAGTAAGACTCAAAATCACCTTTCCTCTGTGACCTCACATTACACGTCTCCTCCTCATGGAGCGAGTGACCCGCTGGGTTGCTGGATTTTATCAGGCGTTGACAAATGTTTATTCAGCATCTCCTGTGCCAAGCATTGTGCTCGACTCTGGGCTGCGTGGCAGAGAAACAAACAAGACCTCTGCACTCGGAGGCTTAGCTTCTGGTGGGGAAAACAGATGGAAAACAAACCAGGCCCTGATTAAATGGCAGGCATAGCAAGGGCTCTGATGTCATCTGGGGCTGTGGGAGGCTATTGTGGGAAGCCAGAGCTGGTCCCATAGCTCAGGGAATCTTCCCTGAGGAGGTGATATTTAAAACTGAGCAATTCTGAGGAAAGTGGGTATATTCTGGTATTGTTTCTTAAGTGACTCAAAAAGTTAGGTCCCATAAGAAGTGTACGTTTGGGGCAGTCACAGAGTGTCCCCTCCTGTTTTTGAAATGACAGTTTTTAGTGTCCCACAGGAACTGTAATTTTCTGATTATTGAATCACAAAGTGATTGAGCACACTCAGCTAAGAAACTGTCCTTATTCAAAAGGACAATTTGGTTCCCCTAGGATTGGAATTTGCATGCAGCCGAGACTCCTGACATCCCCTAATCTCGTTCCTGTGTCATCCTGGGGTGAAGTTGTCTTGTGAAGACAAGAGAAACACGTGCTGTCACCCAGCTCCCTGAGCTAATGTTTCACAGGCTGACAATGACAGAGTGATTGCCTTTGAGCACATATTCAATTATTCACTGGGTAGATACAGCCTGTTAGAGTATGCACTACAAAATAAAGAACGCAAGGCCCTTCAAGGGTCCCACAAGATTATCCAAGTCTAAATGTGCGTGCATTTAGTTAATTATTTTATCTTTCCCTTAGTGTATTTATGAAATAACTTGACCGTGTGGTAGATATCTCTATAGTTAATGCGGATTCCCCCTTGCAGAAAACCCGACCTCTCTGTTGAGTTCCTGCTGTGCTTGGCTGTGATTTTAAACCACTAGAGGGCGCGCGAGGCCAGCTCAGGCTCTAGCTAAGTCCCTTCTGTGAAAGTCCACAATCAGTGCCTGAAAGGAAGCCAAGTGTTCCCAAATGTTCTGGAAAGGAACCAGGTCAGGGCCTCTCCCTCCCCTCAGAGTCCCCAGTCACCCCTAGAAACCGGTTCAGTTCCAGTCCAGCCCTCAACAAGCCTGAAATTCCACTTGAAGTCCAACCCTGTCTGGAGTCATCTCAGAACACTGTGTGTCAGTACGAGGGGGAAGGAAGGAGGGCATGTGATGCAATAAAAACTAAAGCCATTTTCCATCTCCTACCAAGTGTCAGACTCTGTGCTAGGTCGACAGGTAATTTCAACATGAAACGGCTGGTGATAACATAGAGGTATAAATAGAAAGCCACAAGCGTGCAGAATCAGGGTGCTGTACTGGACTTCAGAGGTTGGGGAAGGCTTCCTGGGGCAGCGTCTGAACTGAGACCTGGAGCATAGGTAGAAATGATCAGGAAAGAAAAGTGAGAGAGGGGTTCCTTACAGAGGGAGCAGCTTGAGCAAAAGCGCAGCGGCCAGAGCGGGAGAGGCACCGCCGCGGCTCCAGCAGAGGCAGGGCTGGTGCTGGTCCACAGCTCCAGCGCAGCTAGAAATCCAGCAGGCCCGCAAGGACCTCAAAGAGATAACTCACGCCTGAACTTAAGTTCAACTCAAATTAAAATGTCCAACATTGGCTCCCGTAGCCAATATCAGTGCTTCATCATGTTCAATCTGCACTGACTGCTAAAATTCGCAAACAGCCAAACAAAAATCTTAGCTGCTGGTAAAGAATGGCCCTGTAAATTTTGCATTTACTACACACACACACACAAAAAACAGTATTTTGACAGACTGTCCTGCATTGTGGAGCTAAAAGATTTAGCTTTCTGAGGCTCCCCCATGGAAATAGCAGTCTGAAGTCAGCAGGCATTATTGGAAACATGTCTTATTAACAATTTTTCCATGGCAGCCCTGTGAAATGCCCACTGTAATTACTACTGTAGGTTAGCCTTGTTTATGTCTACTTGGGAACAGTTAGGCCAATTGAACCAAAGTGATTTATCCAATTGAAAGACATGTTTTCATGGTTAAGTCATGTTCCTACAGAAACAAATAACACTTAACAGATACATGCATTCATCTCGAAGAAGAACCTCGGTAATTCAGATCCGATACCTATTTCCAATGTGGTAGATCTCAGCCATGGCTGTGATGACTTCCCATCTTTGCATTTCATTCTCCACAACTAAGCCATCTTTTACAAAGTAAGGGTGCAATGGCATGATTTTATTTGTAAAAACATACGTGAGTGTATATTTGATTTAAAATATAATGATATAATGCAATACTCCTTGAGATCATTAGAAACACACCAAACCATGATACATGCAATAAGTGAGGAATGATTAACACAAATTCTGTCAAAGATTTCTGCGGATCACCTGAATTTCCCAGTGACAGAATCCGAATTACATTTGACAACTTTGGTATATGAACTGATATTTCTGTATGTCCAAAACCAGCAGAACATCAGCAATTCATGAGGTTTAACCTAAAACCTAGCCTACTAAACAAGTCTATTATTGCAGGTAGAAATTCACACCTTAAATCTATTCTGCATGCTTAATAAACGAATTGTCTGTAGCTATGTGCTTGAATACTTAAGTTTTGGCCTGATACTTAAATGAGATTTAACGTATTTCCAATAAAAAAAACATCTTAAAATTGCGGGCTCACACTTCAGATAGTGGTTATCTTATCTGCCTGTCTGAGTGCTGTTTGCTTTCCCTCAAGTCACCAATAAAACCTGAGAAAGTGGAATTGGCCACCCAAGAGCTCCCTGCCCCACCCCTCACTCCCCCTCACCAACACTGGGATGACAGAGGAAGAGCTTACTGATGGGTGCTGCTTAAGTCACTGGCTTGCCCAGATGACTGGTTAAAACGCACAGCCCTGTCCACGAGTATCACAAGTTTCTTTCTAAAGCTGCGTGACAAAGAGCTCATCCTTGTATCACAATCGCACGTCCTTCCAGAGGATAAATGCTGGCTGTGTCTACGTGTTACCTAAAGTTAGGTGAAAAATAAATACTTCAGTTATCCCCACAGGTTCAAACCCAGACAGACTGCCCAAAGGATGGGTCACTTTTTTTTTTTTTAATTTCAGTGTTTCTGTTCCATTTTGGATGATCCCGTAATCCCATGTCATTTTCCAAAAGTGTCTTCTGAATATGCTGGTTTACCTGATACCCCTCACAGCCAAGGGCTGAACGGGCAGCAACTCATTGAACTTGACCATACAAACAGAGAGGGAGAGGCTGAGGACCTATCCAAGCTTCTGTTCTCAGGTGAGGAGAGAATGGGGACCTTCCAGGTTTTCAGCGCTGGTCTCTGGACAGCCAGTGTCCTGTCTTTTGGAGTTAGAAATAGTTTTTGTAAACAGAGTGGGAATAGAGATGCTAATCAAGTAACTCAGAAGTAAAATTCGTTTTTCCTCCTCTAACCTGGGCACTTTTCCTGTTCCTGTGCCTTTTTTCTAGTATTATGACTCACATCACATAAATGCTGTAAAAATTAAAAGGTTATTGAACACCTCCTCTGAGCAAGGCTGGGTGGGTGCTTGCTAGGTTACCAGGAAGCAACGCCAGAGAAATTACAAGAAATAGAAAGCTACTTCCCAGAAGTTTAAAATCTACTCAAGAAGAAACAAAGGATTAGCAAATAAACAAAATCAGGCAGTCAGGGATTCTGTGCCTGGGGACAGGGCGGGGATGTGTCTTAAACACTGAGGATATTTCTGGAAGTGGGATTTAGGCTCTCACCAGGTCAGGATTCAACCAGTCCAATTCAAACCACTCCTCCGAACCTGAGTCTTTTCTTGTATTCTCTCCACTGCTGATATCACAAGTCCAAGTGTCCCTCCAGGCGGGGCATTATCCTTGACTAGCCCTTTTCCCTCCTCAGCTGAATCTGTTCAATCCCCAAGACCTCCTTGGGAGATTTATCTCCCGAATCTCTCCTTGCAGCCTATTTCCTTTCCTTCCCTCTTGCCTCCAGGGCCCAATTTCAAGTCTTCAGCATCTCTCCCTGAGACTGATCACAGCCTCCTAACTGCTTTGCCCACCCCAGCCTTCCCAGCACTGCGGGAGGGGCCATCTGAAAGGCACACCGGACTGCGCTATCAAAGTCCTTCAGTGGTCCCCCAATGACTAGAAGATCAAGTTGCAGAATCCTTGGCACTGGCCACCCCAAAGCCCATCCTAAGGGTCCCTGATGTCTCTCCAGCTTGGCCCTGGACCCCTGTACCTGCACCCAGCAGCCCCAGCATCAGAGCTCTGCCAACATCCTATTGTTTGGGTCAGAACCTAGACCCCTCAGAACGCCCTCTGTTTTTCCTTCCCTCGTGTCTCTGGTGGGATTTGGGTTCCTTCCCTTTTTTTCCTAGTAAAAGTTTTTTCTTTGCTTGCAACTATCTATGGTCTAAGGGATTTTCTGCTTTCTGGCCGAGAAAGAGGAAGGTAAGGATATCCTTGGCATTGCCCTGTAGCGGGAGTTTGCTCGTTAGATCCAGAGCTAAAGGAGTGGAGAGGAGCTGGAAGAGAGACTGTGGAATTCTGGGAAGAGAATATCTCATTTTGAACGGGAATGTCCCTCGCTTTTCTGTTCAGGGTTCATTTCAGGACTGGCAAGGTTACAGCGGTTCGGAGTCACTTTGACTTTCTCCATTTCCCCCAGGATCAGCCACACACACCAAGAGAGGTGGTGGGGAGTCTTGATCCACAAGCTACAGATTTTCACCCAAACTTGATTCTTCTGTAGTGTTTCCCATCTCAGGTGATGGAATCACTACCATCCTCTCAGTTGCCCAAGTTCCAGATCTAGGAGTTCACCTTGTTCTTCCTTCTCCCTTACTGCCCATTATTCGGTTTTATTGATTTATTGATAGGCTTAACTGATTAATGCCTGTGGAACGCTGTTACTCTAGGAACTGGAATGCTTGACCTATGTGACTTAGGGAGGTTGACAAGCAAGTCAACCTTTGTGGATCAGGGGGTCTGTGAGTCACCAGGATGTATCTGAGCCATTGTGTTCCAGGGAGGGAACATCAGTGACGCAGATAAAGAATTGCCTGCCCTGGTTGGGGGGCTCCATTGGTTAGAGCCTCTTCCGGATATACCAAGTTGTGAATTCGATCCCCAGTCAGGGCACATGCAAGAATCAACCAATAAACGCATAAATAAGTGGAACAACAAAGCGATGTCTCTCTCTCTCTCTGTCTCCCCCTCCTCACCTTGCCTCTCTCTCTCTAAAAAAAAATCAATTAAAAAATTCTTTTGAAAAAGAATTGTTGATCAGCAGATAAAGAAATCCTAGGAAAATCGCTGCCTCTCTTACCTGATTAACCCTTTGTCCAAACTCCTTACCCACTCTTCTCCTTATAAAAGGTCGGTTTGAGATGGGATGTTGAGACGGGTTTTAGGGCACACAACCCGCCATCTTCCCAGATTGCCAGCCACCCGAATAAAGCGCCTGTAGAGATTCAACCCTTTTCTCTCCTCGTTGGTTCTGATAGTGACGGGCAGCACGAACGCCAGCTTTTCCAGTTTCCATCGTATCTCGAGTCTGCCCGTTGCTCTCCATGTCCAGTGCACCCACCTAGTCCCGAGAGACTCCTGTCGCCAGGAACCACCTTTTAATTGCTTTTCCACATCTCTTGTCTCCAGGCAACCCACTTTCCATTCAATAGTCAGGGTGCTCTTTTTAAGTGTAAACTCTTATCTTTTGTGTCAGGTAAATATATATTGTTGAAATATCACCTATATACAAAAAGAGCATAAGTCATAGTGCATAACTCAAGGATTTTACACAAAATATATAACTCAGTGGTGATTTCACATAACATGAACACACTTACAACCAGTATCTCAGAAATCCCCTCACACCCCGACACTTACCCCTGCCAGAGATTCCCACTACCCTGACTCCCAACACCGTAGAGTGGCTTTGCCTCTTTAAAACTTTCTGTACATAGAATCATACAGTGTGCACTCTTCTGTATCTGGCTCCTTCCACTCAACACTTTGTTACTGAAATTCATTCATGTTCTTGTTTGTAAGTCGTAGTTTGTTTATTTTCATTTCTGGGAAATATTCCATCGTATGAATTCCCCACAATTTATTTACCCACCCTACTGTTGGTGGCTACTGTATCCAGTTTTTAGCTATCAAGAATAATCCTGCTGTGGACATTCTCGTGCCTGACTTGTGGTAAGCCCGTGTATGCGTTTCCGTTGGGAGTAGACCTAGGAGTGGAGTTGCTGGGTCCTGGGCTGTGCACACTCTAGCAGATATGCCTGTTTCCCAAGTAGTGGTTCCCGTTTGTGCTCTCACTAGCAGCAATGCGTGAGCATTCCACTTGCTCTGTGTCCTTGCCAACTTTGCATGTTTGTCTGTCTTTTTAATTCCAGCCATTTTAATGGGCAGTGTGCTCGTTCATTAACCTGACCAATGTCACTTCCTCCTTGGCCTTCGATGGCTTCTCACTGAATTTAAAACAAAACCCCACCTCCTGTGTGTGGCCCTGCGTGCCCCTCCAATGCTACCTAAATCACTTTCTTTTCTTACTCTCTTTCCACACCGCTCTTTTTCTTCTTAAAATCATTCCAGCTCTTTCCCACCTCTGGACCTGCACCCAGCGCTCCCGAACCTGTTCAACATCACTCTGTCCCACCCTCTCTCCACCCTCTTCAAAGCCTTCCTTCCTACCCTTCATATCTCAGACTTCAAGTTTGTTCTTTGTGAGCACTCCCTCCTGTTTCTCCCTTCGAAGAACTAATCTCGTAGTGCTGTGATAAGTTACTTCTCCTTTTTCATCTTCTTTCATCTCTCCCCTTGGACTGTTAAGTCCTTGAAGACTAGGAGCCTGTCTGCTTCATAAAGCACTCTAGGTCCTGTGACTGGCAGACAGTGCTTGGCATATACTGCATACTCATCAAATGTTTATTGAAAGAGCAAGTGAGGCCTGGCTGGTGTGGCTCAGTGGATTGAGCGCCTGCCTGTGAACCAAAGGGTTGCAGGTTCTATTCCCAGTCAGGGCACATGCCTGGATTGCGGGCCAGGTCCCCAGCATGGGGTATGTAAGAAGCAACCACACATTGATGTTTCTCTCCCTCTCTTTCTCCTTCCCTTCGCCTCTCTGTAAATAAGTAAAATCTAAAAAAGAAATAGAAAAGAAAGAGCAAGTGAATGAATTCAGTCTATTTCAGATTATGAATAAAATAATGTTTAATATCACCTTTTAGTGTGGGGTTTGGACCCCCACTGAAGGAAGGTGTCTGCCTGGGGGCGTGGACAAAACGTGGCCGGAAGTGGACCTGGAGAGGCCCTGAGGGGTGAACCAGTGACACTGAGACAGGCAGCCCAGTGCATGTCCGTGAGTGACGGGCTCCAGATAAAAGACAGAGTCGGGGTTAATGCTAAAGAAGGTAAAATGACGTAGCCTCTGGAGGAAGGTTTGGGTACCCCAGGAAATGAATCTTTTAAAGAAATGCAAGAGCTCTTCACATCTCCAGGAAGCACATTTGTCTTCCAAGAAGGAATGCCTTTTCTAAGGGCTCACTAAGTTATCCCTGGGGAGCAGGGTAGGCATAAGTAACAGCAGTCTCAGATTCTAAAGCCAGTAACATTCATGTAAAAAAAAAAATATATGCTTCAAATATTCTACTGTTTCAATAACAATAGGGGCAGAATTTAATAACACCAAAACAGTGTTCCTGGTCAGAATTTTGGGAACACATTTGTTATTATAAATTGGTAATTTCGTGAATTCCTTACATTTGCTCAGCTCTCTGGTGTAACCCGATTTCCCTCTCTTGTCTGTGCCCTCAAATAGCACCCATCTGGCAACCCCTGCTGTGGGTTCCTACTGGACTGGCAAAGCTCCGCATCCTCAGGGTGTGAGTAAGAAAGTACAGCTTATTCAAATGAGAACAAGAGCAGGAGTTACTGTTATTTTTACTTAAATGCCATATGAACTTTCCAGAAAATTGGAAGGCATTCATCCTCCATGGCATATACATTTAAAAGATTTACTTTGGCTCCGATAATCCTACTGAGTTAGCCACAAAAGTGTGTTTCAAATAATGAGCTGCGTGTTCAACATATCTCAGCACTATATAAATGTGCATTTCTATAGGGCATATGGTATTTTAAATTAAATGTAGCCACTTTGTTATGTAAAAGATCTAATTTCAGGGAAAAAATGATGGTGGTAGATCATATCAGTAAACCCTTGAGGGTCTCCTAGTTGCTTAGGATACAGAGATGTCCAGACAAGTCTCTGTTCTCGGAGAGCTTATATTTACTGGGAGGAGACAGACAAACAAACAGACAAACTAAACAGACAACTGCAGGGATGTCCTAAGGGTCCGAACAGGGACTCCAGTTGACGCAAGTCCAGAGGAGGAGGAGTTTACCTCAGAACTGGAGCAGGGGAGGGGCTGCCAAAGGCTCTAGGAATCTGTTCTCTCTTGCTTGACGTTTCTTTCCCTCAGTTTTTCCAAATTCCTTTCAAATGTCAGTCCACCTGCCTTCCCGAGCTCTTGGCTGGAATGACCTCTCTCTGAAGATTATACTTACATTGCTGCCATTTGCATACACTTCGGGGGGCAATTTAATGTTGGGGGGGTCAGGAAGGGGACCCTGGGATCAGACAGCCTAGATCGGAATCGTTTCTGCTGCTTGCTAGCTGTGGCACCTTACTTAAATTTCCTGTGCCTCAGTTTCCTTATCTGTGTGAAGACTAAGTGAGTTAGTACAGCGAGCACTTAGAGCAGCACCTGGCGCCGAGTGAGCCCCCCTAGGAGTTCACTTGCTCTTCCAGAAGGGTCTCGTCTCTTTCATTTCGTTGTCAGTTCCTCAGAAGCAGGCACTGTGGTGTGCGCCTTTGGGTCCTACCCAGAGGCCCCAAGCATTCTCCACCCTTCCGGGGTCTAAAATTTTTCCTCGTTCATTTGAAGTGCAAAAAAAAAACCCAAAAAACATTTGCTGTGATTCCTAACAGTTTACTAGGTGCTGTGGGTTAAGTTTGAGCTCCTCGTGGAGGTAATTTAAAAAGTGCATACAGTGAGCCATTTACATTAAATGCTTACTTAGATATAAGCTGTTGTCAAGTGATGACACCTAACACTTACTGTGCATTTACTTCATGCCAAACACTTGGCTACGCACGTTTCACTGATTATGTTGCTTCGATCACACTTAAATCTCCAAGGTACTTTCACACTCTTATAGGAAGCCTGAAAATTTGCCATCACCCTTTTTCCTGGCACCGAAAACCATGTATTGTCAATAAATTAGATTTTATATCATCTAAATACAATACACTTAGATTATACACTATTTCAAAGCCAATTCTTTCCACAAACTTGCTATAATTACAGTGGTATTATACTTCTTCATGTTATAATTCTAAAATTACCGTGTGCATAGAGGGGAGATTCCTTTGTACCTTCATAATGGGGTTCCCCACCACTCTCAAGAGTGCAGATACACAAATGCACAGTCAGCTATGTTGTTAGAATATACCGTACAGGTCAAACTGTAATTAAAATAATTGTTGTTTACATAGCACGGTAAATGTATCCACTACTTGAGTCATAATCACAGTAGTTAGAGACAGAAAACAGCAATTAAATAATCCAGTCAACCCCAGCAAAAGTGTGTCAGCCAAGATCCCAGCAGAGAAGATTTGAGAATTAATTTCAAGCATATATATATATATATATGTATGTACATATATATGCATATATATGTGTGTGTGTATATATATATATCAGGCACATGGCATCACTTCATTCTCATTCTCTTCACGTTAGTGTGGTTTTTATTTATTCATTCATTCACTCACTTATTCATTCAACAAACATAGTTTACCATTTACCACAGTAACCATCTACAATGTTTGCCATGTGCCAGGCCCTTTGCTAGGAACAACATCTAGAAGAATAAGAATGGTTCTCTACCTTCAAGGAGCTCCCAGTTCCTGAAAACAGACCAAGATGAATGCCCTCAGAGTCGGCTCCCAAGCTACCTGTAATTAAGTGGGAGTGGCTTGCACATGTGCAGCCAATTCTAGTATAAGTGTCATGTGAAACGATAAGTGACATTTATGGTACTCTTAGTACAGGTGAGGTGCTGTGCTAGATGCTTTACACACGGAATTTTATTTAACCCTCACCCCCAACAGATTATTCTATAGAAATTGTTATTACTATCCCATTTAATAGATAATGACAATGAAGCCTGGAAAGATTAGACAAACTAGTCTCCACAGCCTCCACCCTCCCCAGCCCCCTGTCCCTGATCATTAAGTATCTCCTGAGGCTGTAAATGTGCAGAGGTGCACCTGGGCTGCCTTGAAGGTGGATGGGGAGGCCCAATCTATAATGGCACCTCGCCTGGGCGAGAGGTTCCAGCTACTGCCCTGGGCACAGCCCCCACTGCAGTGCTTTCCTCCCTCCGTGGTCCTGGCTGCACACGCCCCAGAGCTTGGCGCCCGTGTGGATTCAGGCAGCTGCAACCTCGCAGAAATGTGCCCTCCCCCCCAAACATTTTCTTCCCACTTCTCACTCTTTTACTTCCAATATCTCACTTTAAGTCCACACTGTCAGAGAATTAAATTGTCTCTAATTAACACTACCAAGGGCCAAAGTGTCTCCCCAAACTGTAAAGTGGTTTTCTGAAGCCTCTTTTCTTAGACTGGAAACACACACACACACACACACACACACACACACACACACACAAGCTCCATCTCCATCCGGGCTTCTGCTCTGGAGAACTGCATGACAGTGTGCACATTCGAACATCAAAATGTTTCCTAAGTATGAGGCTTCCGTCACTGGTGACCTTTGGTGCCGCCCCTCTTTGCAGAGGAAGCAGTGGGGGAAGTGGCTGGTCATGTGTCCCCTGAGGCTGACAGCACTCCTCTGAGCAGGCCGGCTGCGCTTCTGGCACTTCTGCTAAGGTTTTTCTGCTTCCTGTTGCCTGGGGGTGGGGAGCAGGAAAAGTGTGGGCGCACCAGTGGACGAGCTCTCCTCCAGGACCCGGTGGCGGCATCCATGGGAGGTGGCAAGGTGCACCTGGGCTGCCTTGAAGGGGCTAGCCAAAGGCTCGAAGGTGAGTGGGGAGGCCCAATCTATAATGGCACCTCGCCTGGGCGAGGGGTGCCAACACCTGTTTCATCCACGCACTCCCTCCTAATTTATCCTAATTCTAGCTCTCAAAGCCTTCGCTGATGTGCTGGTTTCTGGCTCCAAACGGAAAACGCAGTCAGGATGCCATGCTGGTGTACCTTCACCAGCAATTTTGTAGGAGATGCTTCGCGCCTCCTGGGAGAACCTCTTTTTGGGTAACGTAGCCGTTGTTCCTGCCACTTACCAATGACTAAAGTGCTCTGATGGCTCTCAACAAATACGAAGTAGAATATGGGTGGCTTAGCACTTATTTGATCAGCTAACACAAAAGTTGTAGAATAACACTTCAGTCCTTGTTTAAACATCTGCCCTCAGGAGGAGACCTACTATTAAAACCATCACCATTAGCCGCAAGCACACACTGAGTCCTCACTGTGGTGGTATAATTCCACGGCAATGGAATGATTATGAATATTTCAAGCCCATTAAAGGGAAATTTATTTAGAAATTTATTGGAGAAAAGAGGGAATTCACTTGGTGTCCTTCTGTAGTCCTTGACCCATATGACCAAAACCGCCTTCTAGAAGCTCTTACATATCCTAAAACAGAAAACAAAAGTGTTTCCATACTGCCCTGTTTCGAACAATAAGGCTCTAATTTAGAATATAATAAATGAATCACGGAAGTGTTTCATTGTTGGGATCCCGGCATCAGCAAAACCATAGCACTGCACATGTGCAACAGCCCTGTCGCCAATAAGCTCCCCGTTGCCCATAAAAGGCATATAGTCCCTAGAGCAAGAGGACCAATCAATAAGACCCACGACTCCACCGAGCTTCTCCAGCAATGCCCCTCAGCCAACCAGTATATATACCCGCGATCCTTAAATAAAATTTGCAGCTTGATCAGAACCCTGTCTTGCTGCCATTCTTCGCGCCTCCTGTCCCTCTCACTCCTTCACTAACAGGTCTACCCCAGTTGACTGCCCTGCTGGCCGGGGCATTTCATCACTGTTCTTTCCTGCTCTCTTTAAGTTGTCTGACGTTCTGCTCTCTCTCACCAAAGCCCGGGTTGACACCAACACCCTGTGGAGCGGGCGGAGCAGAGACTGAGCTCCGTGTGATGGGTGGGAAAGCCGCGGCTCGGAGAGGTTAAATGGTGTGTCCGAGTCACACAGTCTGCGACAGTATCAGTTAAATGCAGATCACTGATTTCCCCAAAATCGACTTATCCCTCTAGGTCTGGTGATTTTTTTTTACTCTCACTAGAGGATACGCTTATTGATTTTAGAGAGAGAAGAAGGGAGGGAGAGAGGGAGAGAAGCATCGATTGGTTGCCTCTCATACACACGTCCATTGGGGACCAAAGCCACAGCCCAGGTATGTGCCCTGATCAGGAATCAAACCTGAGACCTTTTGGTTTACTGGACCACACCTCAACCAAGTGAGCCACACCGGCTAGAGCTAGGCCTGGCAATTTCTGACCCTTGACCTCTGAACTCTGAGGTCCAAAGGTCACCTCTTCTCTACCTGTATGTTAATAATAATGGTTGGCTCAAACACTTTGCCCTCTAAAGAGCTGTCAAAGATAGGGCTAATACCGACACTACGACTATCACAATTAATCAAATCTAATAAAGTAAAAATTTGCTACCAAACATCCTAAACGAACAAGCAAACACACACATAACTTTTGAGCTCCATTTTTACTGAAATTCGGACTTAAATTTGTTCTCTGAATGACCAGTCAGTCTCCTTCCAACAGTTAGTCGATCCAAAAGTACTTATTAACCATCCACCAGGCTGGCAGAGAGTGAAGTATGAGAAGTGATCCCTGACCTCAGGCAGTTTGAGTCTAATTGTAGGGAGACGAACAAAGGAACAATCAGTAAGTAATGTTAATAACTCTTCGATGTCGCCTATGATGGTGTGTAATGGGAAGAGTGAGCCTCCGGGAGCCAGCCGGGGCTGGGCCCGAGTGAGCGTCCCGCCCCGGAGGGGAGAGGCAGCCCCCACTGCTGCCTGCAGTCTTCCTGCCTAGCGGTCCAGAGGCGAAATCTCAAGGAGGAGATTATTTGTTGATAAATCTCTCTATTCCCACAGCTTCTATTTAAGAAGAGTTGTCAAAAGACTGTGGAAGTAGACTTTCTGGGTTCAAATCCTGGTTGCAATGCTTATTGGTCCTATAACCTTGAACAAATTCCTTAAACTCTCCATGGCCCAGTTTCCTCATCTGTAGACAAGTAGTTATTGCAGAGCATTAGTATAAGAAGTAAATTAATTACTACAGGTCTAGAAAAATACCTGACACACGTGAAATATTCCAAAAGTATTAACTGCTATTACAATGATTTGCATTTGGTCAAGGTTTACCTGTTCAAATAGAGCATAACAACGTAAGAGAAGAGTTTTACTGTCTAAACACTTGTGAGCAAATTCATTCAGTAGTCTTTATTGAGCACCTACTATGTGGGATGGGTATATACAGTGACGAACAAGAAAAACAAAGGTCCTCAATAAACCAGCACAGAGACGAGATGCAGTGGAAGGCAGATTTTTCCTTTATAATGAAAATTGACCATTTTGAGTCATACTGGTCAATTATGAATTTGCTTTTTAAATTAATAGACTTTACTTTTTAAAACAGTTTTAGGCTTACAGAAAAAGTGAGCAGATACTACAGAGAGCTCCTATATATCCTGCCCCCCCCCCACCCCCCGGCCCACACACACGGTTTCCCCTATCATTAACATCTTAGTTAAAATTGATGAACCAATTTTGATATAGTATTATTAATAAGGGCTATGGTTTATATTAGAATTCACTCTTTCTGTTGTACAGCTCTGTGGGTTTTGAAAAATGCACACTATTGTGTATCCACCATGACAGTATCATATCAAAGAGTCTTGCCACCCCACAAATAACCACTGAATGTTTTACTGTCTCTATACTTTTGCTTTTTCCAGAATGTCATGTAGTTGAAATCATAAAGTATGTAGCCTAATTTATAGACTGACTTGAGCTTAGAAATACACATTTAAATTTCCTCCATGTCTTTTTATGACTCGATAGCTCATTTCTTTTTATTTATTATCTGATGTATCCCAGTTTACAACATTCACCTGTCTAAAAGCATCTTGGCTGTTTCCTGCTTGGGGCAATTACAAACAAAGCTGCTACAAACATTTGTGTGCAGGTTTTGGAGTGGACGTAGTTTCTATTTGGGTAAATACCTGGGAGCATGACTGCTGGGTCATACGGTATGACTATGGTTAGCTTCATCAAAAGCTGCCAAACTGACTTCCAAAGTATCTGTACCATTTTGCATTCCCACCAGCAATGGATGAGAGTTCTTCTTACTCCACATCCTTGCCAGTACTTGGTGTTGTCAGTGTTTGGGATATTCACCATTCTGAGTGGACAGTGGTATCTCATTGTTGTTTTCCTTCTCAATTCCCTAATGGCATAGTTGTTGATTACCTTTTAATATGCTTATTCCATCTGCTTATCTTCTTAAATGGGTGTCTGTTCAGATCGTTTGCCCATTTTTAAATTGGACTGTTTTTTTATTGCAGAGTTTCAGGATTTTTTTTTTTTTTTTAAATATATTTTGGATACAAGTCCCTTAGCAAATGTGTTTTGCAAAGCATTTCTCCCTATGGCTTGTCTTTTCTTTTTGGACTTTTCTCTTAAAAGTCCTGTTATTTTGAAAGCAAGTTAATACTTGTTGATCCACTAGGGTTAGTTTTCCACTGTGCCATTGCTTTAGTACCAGTGCTGGCTTCTTTCACAAAATAAATGTAGAAGGAGGAGGCAGAAACAGATTAAAAAATCTTCAGGACCATGGAACAGTTTCAGTTCCTCAGCTGGGGGTAATTCATAGCCACATTGGATCTCACCAGATATTTTCTGTTGTGATTAGAAATTAGAATAAATAGGCTCAAACAGCAACAGAAAAATTACATCCAAATGGAGTTTCATTAGGAAAAATCCTGTCCTGAATAAATGTGTGGAAATAAAGGCTAGGTTTCAGCCCTCTCAAGCCCTACCCCCATCTCTACTGTTATACCAAGCGAGTTTCTTTGCTTTAGAATAAGCCTCTGTATTTAATAAGCTCCATTGGGAGCATGTCTGCACAAGGGTATTAAATCCTTGATGGGTTGTTATAAATCTTGTTTTTGGCCACACTCACAGAAACCCAGCCCAGGAGCCCCCCACCCCATCTCCACAGAACTTTACAACGTCGGTTAGTCATCCACGTCAATGACTTCATCCGTTACCTACGCCCAGCCGGTCTGCCGGGCTGCACACTGCAGTCAGGCTGCGGCAGAAGTAACTCTGCCCCACATCCTGAGGGGAGCAGAGGAACAGGGAAAACTGTAGGGAGAACCTAGGCATGGATGGGAACCAGCTGAAAGTTGTCCAGGAACATTGAAACATTCTTTCTCCACTTGTGGCAAATGACATGGGTGTTCTTAATGAGCACCTGCAGCCAAAAACCCGTTTATACACTGGAAGGAAAACAGTCTCCTTGAGCAAGCAGCAGTGCCCAGAGGACAAGACTGAGAAAGGACGCCAGACCCAGAATGCTAAGAGCTGGCTTCTGAACACCCTGTTCTCAGACCACGTGGGCGTGGTGTCCAGGCCTCTCACCGTTGCCTTTAGGAAGTCGTCAGGGCCACCTCTCTCAAGGTGTAGGCCATGGACAGCAATGCCGTTAGCACGAAGGATAATGCAATCTGAGGCTTTCCAGCAGACGAAATAAGAAGGACAATATTTTCCACATGGCTGCACTGAAGAGTTCATTTAAAAAAAAAAAAAACACTCACAACTATAATGGGAAAGTCCAAGTTAAATGTGTTTTTTAAAAAAATCTGGTCAATATTTTGCTGGGAAATTTATATTTAAAGAAATGGTCTTCGGGGCTCCTGGGGAGACAGCATTAAGCTGACACATTTTTCGGATCCAAAAGGCTGCCCTAATCACACACACCTTCCCAGGAAACAGTGAAGAGACCCAGGTCCTTCTGTGCCGGGCCACTCACTGCCCCCTCAGAGCGCCCACGCCAAGAAGTCAAACTCAATAGGGTCCTGGCTGCAGCCCTTTTCGTCTTGGCCAGTGGAGAACATGGTGCTGTACCTTGGCTTTCTGTTTTGCTGTTTTGTTTTTCAGATTGTGGTGATCACATCTGTTCCTTATCTTTCCTCTTCCATAGGGATTATTTACAAGGGTCCCCAAAACAACAGCGTCTGTCAAATCTCCACAGAGATGACGAAAGACAAGACCCCGAGAATTTGGCCTGTCTGCAAACCTCGGAGCCAAAGGCAGGGTGTTCAGAGTGGCCGCCAGCGCTCTCCAAGTGACTCAGGCCCAGGAACTGGGAACGGGACTGGAAAGAATACAGCCTTGTCTCAGGGAGCTGCAGAAACACAGATGCAGCTTCTCTAATGTCATCTCTGCAGGGGCTTCCCACGTCCTCCCCACGCAGAAGTCCTCATGTTCTGTAAGAGGCTTTCTAACAGCTCTGTCTGCCGTCTGTCTGCCATTTCTTTCTCTGGTCTTCTCTCTCCCTCCCTTCCTCTCTGGCTTCCCAGAAGTCAGGGGCAGAGCAGCCTTACCAGCCTGCAGACGCCATTCTTTTGGCAAGATGTTTGACAGTGGAATGAAGGCCTGCCACAGGTGAGCTGGCAGCTTCACCTCAGCAGCCACGAATTCAAGAGCACACCTGTGACTTTTCACAGTAGAAGCCAGGCCCTCGGTTTTATTTTATTTTTTAATTCTACTTGTTAATGCCGAATGTCCAACATGGAAAAGTCCGAATGCAATGCTACCCAGGCTGCAGGCCAGGAACGGCTGCCGGTCCGCAGGGGTGGACCAACAGTGAGACACGTGCAGACGTAGGGGAGGCACCAGAAACCGTCAAAGGATGTCAGAGGGGCACCTGTGTCTGTTGCATCTCGTTATAAATTTTAGGGGGCTTGTGTTTTATAGGTTTTTGCTTTCTCTAGGTATTCGTTTTTATTGTATTTACAAAGATATTAAGCTGTAATTGACTGGAAATGTAACAAGGAAAATCCTTTACCACATAGAGTTTGAAAAGCAAAACACATACTATAAAAAACACTCATATACTCATTAATTACCCATGCTTCATCAAATCTGAACATATCACCATATTTGCCTTTGTCTTTTTTTTAAATGAAAACATTATATATTGCTCCTCCTTTTTTTTCTTCTCCTTTTCTCTCCCCTCTTTCCTTTTAGGTGGATGGAGCACGGTAGGCCCCCATGACTAGGGAGAGAGGGGGCCGCAGTGGCCCAGTGTGGGGAGACAAAGCTGGAGTCCAGGAGACACATGGGACTCCTACAGGAAGGGAGGGTATGGATGTCTCTCCCTTCAGAGCCCAGGAGGGGTGAGGAGGGTGTCCATGCAGGGGGGAGCTTCTGGCATAGGGAATCACATCCCAAACAGGACAGGAAGACTTCTTTGTAGGGGAAAAGGTGATGGAAGAAATGAGAGATTAGTTATAGTCTAATTATATTGATCAAATTAAAAATATATAATAAGGATAATAAGAACCAGGTTTTTATGGAAAGGGAGAAAACTAGAATAAATTCTGTGGTGTTGGACTAAAATTAGATATATTGGCAAAAATGTATTGTTATTCATATATATACATATATATATATATAGATCAACAAAAAATAAATACAGATGCAGATGTATGTATATACAGGTATACGTATATTCCCTAGCTCTGTCAGCTGGGGATGATAGCAATGCACATACCTAGTGCTCAGATCTTGACTTTTGAATACTGTTCTCCACCAAAAGAAATGAGGAATCCTTGGAGAAGTGGCTGATTCCAGAGCAAGGACTAAGGAAGAACCAGAGGAGCCTGGAACATCTTGTGCCAGAAACCAAGAAGGTGCTCGAATGACGATGAGGACCAGAAGGAAGCTTGGAGGCACCCCCTACCCCGCCCCTGCCAGTACGGACAGAACCTGAACATAAAATTAAATAACAGTATAGCAAATTATAACCTATTTCATAAAGTAGAAATTATGAGCCCCTACAGATGTAAATAAACACATGAATAAGTTGAGAGTTTAAAGAGGGGTGGGATATTTACATAATTATTAATTACCAAGGAGAGCAGAAGACCTCTCCATGAAGGCTGGCAGGCACCACTAATCACATAATCAAAACCATTAATAATGGGACAACTTGAAATTGTCCCCATCTGATAGACAATGAGAACACATCGCTTTTGTGATATTTCTGCCAAAGATGTACAGCATGACTCTAATCACAAGGAAACATCAAAAAAACCAAATTGAAGGACATCCTACAAAATAACTGACCTGGAATCTTCAAAAGCCACAGGGTCATAAAAGTCAACAACAGACTGAGGCACTGTTTCATGAAGGAGAAGATTAAAGAGACATAACAGCTAAACGCAAAGATGAGATGGGAGGCAGCAGCCCCAGCTGCGACAAGGGGGATCAAAGGAGAGGAGGGACACTTGAGGAATGTGCCTCAGATAGAGTCGATCAGATTGGAGCTGACTGGATGCGGGTGAGGAGAGAGAAGAGTGAGTCAAAGACGTCTGGAGTGTGTGACCCTGAACGCCGAGGAGTCCGAGAACAGGAAGAAGCTCTGACAGTGGGTCCGGTGGGAAGGCGGTGACGGTGGTCTTAAGCGCGGTGAATGGATAGGGGTGGAAGACAGCCTGGCCAAAGTGGCAATCTGCATATGGTCATGGAACTAGAATGAGAACTTGAGGCTGCATAGAAATAAAAGTGGAAGCTCTAAAAGACAGTGAGGCCCAGGCTGGTGCGGCTCAGTGGATTGAGTGCCTGCCTGCAAATCTAAGGGTCGCTGGGTGGGTTCCCAGTCAGGGCACAAGCCTGGGTTGCTGGCCAGGTCCCCAGTAGGGGGCACCTGAGAAGCAACCACACATTGATGTTTCCCTCGCTTTCTCCCTCCCTTCCCCTCTCTCTAAAAATAAATAAATAGAAAATATTTTTTAAAAAGAAAACTTTGTTTAAAAACCTTTAAAAAAAGACAATGAGGTGATAACAATAACTTTCCTTTATCAAGGACTTACTCTCTGACACGAACTACCTTAAATGTTCTAAATATTCCTTTCCCAATGCTCGCAGTACACTGTACATAGGTATCATTAACTCTATCCTACAGATTCAGGGGGATTACATAAACCAAGCATCAGAGGCATTAAATAACTTTTCAGGTCCAAGGAGCTCACATTTATTCAATAACGGACTAGAACTTGAACCCACACCTGCCTGAGCTCACGTTGTCTGAGGACAGAATTTGGCAGTGGAAGAAGGAGTCCATGAAGGAGATGGAGAGGAGCGGTTAAGAGAAAGGAAATCATAAAACTGTCATCTACTGACGGTAAAGAAAGAGGAAAAAGAAATATCAAGGAGAAATTCAGCAGTCAAATGCTGAAAAATTAAACCAAGTCCACTAGGCTAGCTGTTACGTCTCTTTCTATGGATGGAGAAAGGCAGATTCCTAGTGCTAAATGCAGACCTGCCCCACAGTGAGGAATAAATGAGGGTGTAGGATTGCTTCACTTTTAGCACCGAAAGCCCTGCCTCTCAGGAAACCCCTGTGTTCTGGAGAGCTAGGGCAACTATTCATCCCAGCAGGGACTGTGGTATATATTTTATTGTAGTGAAATCCACATAACACAAAATATATGATTTTAACCACATTTAAGTATATGGTTAAGTGGAATTAAATACATTTATAATGTCCATCTCCATGACTCTTTCATCCTGTAAAAACTGAAACTCCATACCCATGAAGCTATAGCTCCCTGTTCCTCCCTCTGTGGTGTGGACGGCTTTGAAGAGACTGGGCAACAAAGAACAGAAAGATAAAGTGGGTGCTTCAAGGTATAGCGAGGTCAAGGAAAGGTTTTTTATTTTTATTGTTTAGGATAATATAAATTTAAACCTGCGAAGCAAGAAGAGATCAAGAAGTGCCACCAAGAGCAGGAGTAACTGTTGGAGCTCAGCCCAGGAGAAAGTGAGATCAGACTCTCCTGAAAGGCAGGGGGCAATGTCCCCTGCTTGTCCCGGCCTTCCTGAACAGGCTCGGCGCTGACGCATCCTGGGACTCGGGCAGGCAGGGCGCTCCTGGACTCCAGCCTCAGACACGCCCTCACAGGCCTGCAGTAGAAGAAGTGTCCAACTGAAGTCAGACAAGTTAGACTTTGAATCCCAAGTCTGTGGACGTCCCAGCCTCTCTCCATTTCAGTTTCTTCATCTGTGAAATGCAATAATATTACCTTACCTTAGGCTGGCAGTTACAAATGTAGTGTATCAGCAGGTCATAAATTCCAAGCACTCACTATTTTTATTATTTCTCCTACCTGCTGTTGAGGAATTTTCTTGTGGGGCCTCTTTCCTCACTCACCCCAACCACTTCTGTCCTGAAGCATAATCTGGGTGATAGCAGGCCGGGGACCAGGCAGAGAGGTGGGGTGGGGTCGTGGAGGCCCATTGAATGGCCCTGCTGCAGAGCGCTGGGCTCAGGAACCAGCCTGTCTGCATCCCTCTCCACGGCCGACAGAGCCTGTTGATGTGTCTTTGGGTAGAGGCAAGGAAAAAGTGAGACTCCAGTGGGTTTCGGCAGAACCCCAGGCTAGGACCGGCTCAGGACACTTGGGGTGGGGCAGGGGACGGCAAGAGGATGGAAACCGATGAAAGGAGGGGGCACTGCTCCTGGCATATACGTGATGGGTGTCAGGTAATTGTCTCAGTGAGTGGGACTCGGCTGCATTTTTTTTTTAATCTTTCCAGATTAAAGTGTGTCTGGTTCATCTTCCCCAGGGCAACTACTCCCCTCTCCTCTTCCCACCACCTGACCTCTGGGTGGCTCTTCCCGCCAGGCTGCTTCCCTGACTTCCAGGATATCCTACCTCGGGACTGATAGAAAGATAGGCAGGGCTCACCTACATAAATAGCATTTAAATGATTTTAAGTAGAAGTTTTTGCAAATCAAACCCATACTGATTAGCCATCAATTGTTCTGAGATAAAAGAAGTCCTTTTATTTCCTAGAAGAAATGTTTTTGATTCCTAAAAACTTTTTGTGAGGAAAAAATATGTCCTATGGGAAATTAAAAAAATTAAATATGGTATCAAATTAAACTCTTAATTATTGCATAATCAGAAGGTGGTATCATCATTGCCACCTGCCTTACCAGAGCTGCAACATTCAAATTCATAATCTGAGAAGTGGTAGGTAGCACCACTGTGGCTAACTAAATCTATTGACCTTGGAGTCAGAAAGCACGGTGTGTAATTCTAGCTCCCCCTAGCTGTGTGACTGTGGGTGAGTGACTTGACTTCTCTGAGCCTCAGTTGCCTCCGCTGTATAAAGGGAGCAGAAAATAACAGTACCTATCACCATGGGGTTGTTGTGAGGGTTAAACAGGATAATGCATACAGGGCACTCAGCACAGAACTGTGAATAGAATCAATCATCATTAAGATCACAAAATATCTAAAGTTATGTTTAATATACTTGTGGCCCTAAATGCAGTTATAATATGCTAATTAAAACAACAACAATAACAAAAACCCTGAGGTCTGTCTTTGACATAGATCCTAAAACCCTGATAACTGATGGGCATGGGGAATAACTGTTTGCTGAGTGAATGAGGAGAAAATAAGTTGGCATTCTGTGCTCTCCCACCTTCTCCACAGCCTTCAAACTGCAGCTCTTCGAACGACGCTCCCGTTCTGGAAAGAGTTAATAAAGATTTCCGAGAATCTCAGTTTACCACCTAAGAAAAGGTTAGGTGCTGGAAGGTTCTGACTCATTTACCCAAACACAAAGGCTGAACTAACAATCAGCCCACATTTTCTTTTGATAAGTGGCATAAATTTTATTTTTAAGTGCATTAAACTAAAATTTAAACTACTTTTAAAAGGATCTTATCAAAAGGAACCCCATGTAATGACAATCAACATTTATAATTCAAATTTTTGACTTGCAACACTGTAGTTAGCAATTGCCTCTCTATGTACATCACCTCTCTAACTTATTTTTTATTAGCAGTGCCCGCCATTGTAATAAATAAGTACAAAGAGGGAAATGTGCTTCAGAGGTTTGAAAATTTTTACTTCTTTGCTTTCCCATATGTATTGCCTTATAAGAGACATCTAAATAATGGGTTTTAAATATTATTTTTAAAAATGCATCTGTATACACTTCTTGTTTAAAAAGATTTTATTTATTTATTTTTAGAGAGAGGGGCAGGGAAAGAGAAAGAGAGGGAAAGAAACATCAATGTGTGGTTAACTCTCGAGCGCCCCCAACTGGGGACCTGGACTGCAACCCTTATTATTTTTATTGAGGTGGGAGGGATGGAGAAAGAGAGGGAAACATTGATGTTGAAAAAAAGCATTGCTCAGTGGCCTCCTGCATGCCTGCACGCGCCCCGGCCAGGGACCAAACGGCAGCCCAGGCCTGTGCCCTGCCTGGAAATCCAACTGGTGACCTTTTGCTTTGTAAGATTCCAACCAACTGAGCCACCCAGTCAGGGCTGTTTGCACTTCTTTATTTTGCAAGCTGAAACTATGCTTTAAGACATTTATTTTTTTTTAATCTTTTTTTTAAGATTTTTAATTTTTATTTATTTTTAGAGAGAGGGGAAGGAAGGGACAGAGGGAGAGAAACAGCAATGTATGGTTGCCTCTCACATGGCCCTCATGGAGACCTGGCCCGCAACCCAGGCATGTGCCCTGACTGGGAATCGAACCGGGACCCTCTGGTTCCCAGCCCACGCTGAATCCACTGAGCTACACCAGCCAGGGCTAAGACATTTATTTTATGCAAAATATTTATCTTCCTTTTACACTTCTTTCTAATTCTTTGTGTTTATGCAAACATAAATTTTTAAAAAATAATAATTTATATTTGTTTTTAGGTAAGGACCCCCAAAAGTACTTTTTTGGATTTCATTTTCTTTCTTCAAAGTATTTTTTTCCAATAGAAAATAATGTTTAGCATCAAAGGTTACAAATTAGACACAGTCCCCACCCTCGCAAAACAGAAGGTCCAGGCAAATAGAAAACATTGAATGGGGCAACACAATTGCAATGAGCATTAGAAAAAAGGAGGGGTCACGGGGTGGGGAGAGATTTGCTGAAAATCTGGAGGCGCTGGGGAAGGGTGCATGAACTGGGGCCCTTGGGTTTGGGCTGCAGAAGGGAGGACGAGACAATACTGCTGGTACAGGAAACAGCCTAGGCGCAGCCGAAGGACAAAGAGGAGCGTGGTGAGCAGGGTGAAAGGGGTAACAGCCCCAGGACGGGGCTGGCGAGCTAGGAGGGGTCCGGATCCTCAGAGGCCACAGCCACGGTAAGAATTTGGGCATGATTCTCAGGACATGGGGAAGTCAAGGAGAGATTGTAGGCAAGAGAGTGAAATGATCACATTTCGTATTGTAACAAGATAATATTCAGGTGGTGAGAGAAGAGAAAGGGAGCCAGGGTGGAAGCAGGGAGACCAGTTAGGGGACTGTTGTAGTAGACCAGGGGACAGGTGCCTATGGCTGGTACTAGAGAGTGACAGTAGGGATTGGGGAGAAGTCACAAAGTCAAGAGGTGTGTAGCAGGTAGAATTAATAGGACTTCGAGTTTGATCAGATTGGAAGGATCAGGGAGATGCAAGAGCCAAGCATAGCTTCCAGATTTCTGGCTTGAGCACCAGGATAAGCAGTGCCGCTCCGGGAGAAACTCCCAGAAACTCAGTTTTTCTCGCCAAAGCAATAAAGACTTAAAGATGAGCGAGTTTATTGGTGTGTGAGCAGAGTTTATTGGTGATCTGTTCTCAAGGAAGAGAACAGGCCTCGTTAAGGTGGGGGTGGGGGTGCGGAAAGACTTAGTTTCAGGGTAAAGCAGGGAAAGAGTGGCGAAGGTAAGTGCACCCCAAGGCCAGGGTGGCAAGCACAGGGGTGGTGAGACCCAGGTTGGCAAGGGCTGCAGTGGCCAGAGGCCAGTGACCTGGCCGAGGCCAGAAAGCCAAGAGCACCAAGCCCCCCAAGCCTTTGTCTTGAGGACTTATAAAGCCGGTGGGACAAGCAAGGGTTGAGGGGGAAGAAGTTACATATTGATTGACAGGTAAAGGTGGTGCTAGCTTTCCAGGAGCGGGGCATGAGTACCCAAAGGTATTAATGGACTTCCTCCTTTAGGCACTAGGGGCCCTTTTCAGCCTTTCAGGCCTTGGGATGAAAGCAGAGTTTCTAAGACTTTCTTTCCCAGATAATGGAAAAGATACATAGAATTAAAAGGATTGCTGAGTCAGTGGGTGGGACATATACCTCTCCTCCTCCCTGCCTTTGTTTCCCCTCTGGCTGCTCATTCTACTATAACAGTGCAAACTGCTTTGTTTCCCCTCTGGTTGCTCATTCTACTATAACAGTGCAAACTGCTCATGGGGGTGAGACCCCTGGAGGAGGGGCAGGTTTGAGCACTGGGTGATACGTCTGAGATAATGATGTCCAACGGGTAAGTGGATATTGGGGTTTGAAACTGAGAGAAACGATCTCAGTGGTAGGCTTGAATTTCAAATTCATTGGCATTTAAAAGGAGCTTAAAAAAAGATTTTATTTATTTATTTTTAGAGAGAAGGGAAGGGAGGGAGAAAGAGAGGAAGAGAAACATCAATGTGTGCTTGCCTCTCATACGCCCCCTACTGGGTGCCTGGCCTGCAACCCAGGTATGTGCCCTGACTGGAAGTCAAACCAGCGACCCTTCAGTTCACAGGCTGGCACTCAAGCCACTGAGCCACACCAGCCAGGGCTTAAAGTCCAGCACATGTGTACAATCTGAGAAGAGCAACAACCCTAGAATCCAGCTGGCAAAACTCCAGTGTTTGATGACTGGGTAAAGAAGGATCCAACTGGAAAAGGAGAATGTAGTATCACACAAACCAGGGAAGAGAATGTCTTAAGAGAGAGCAATCAGAAATGTTAAACAGCCCTGGCTGGTGTAGCTCAGTAGATTGAGCACGGGCTGCGAACTAAAGGGCCGCTGGTTCGATCCCCAGTCAGGGCACATGCCTGGGTTGCAGGCCAGGTCCCCAGTGGGAACCACATGAGATGCAACCACACATTGATGTTTCTGTCCCTCTCCTTCTCCCTCCCTTCCCTTCTGTCTAAAAATAAATAAATAAAATCTTAAAAAAGAAATGTTAAACACTGCTGACCTGTCCAATAAGAAAGATCTTAAAAAAGATCCTCTGTACCTACCAACAGGGAATAAAGGTCACAGGACTCCTTAAGGGGAACAGCCGGGCCTCCCCGAGGTGGGCCTGGCATGTCAAAAGGAGATACATTGGTTTTTAATGCAGCAGGCACTGAGGAGTCACTGAAGGTTTCTGAGCAAGAGGGTATGATCATAGGTGTGACTAAGAGATGTTATCCCCGTAACCATGTATGGTCAGAGCAGCACAGACTGGAAGGGGGAAGGTGTTTAAAAGGGCATTGCACCAGTTCCAGCGGGAGGAAGGGGGGCCTGAATGAGGGTGTGTGCAGCAAAGCTAGAAAGTAAGAGATGAATGTTGCAGCAGTCAGTGTCTTTCAGTTGCAAGTGAAGAAAACAATCAATTGGCTTAAATAATAAGGGGATTTATTAATCTCGTCAATGAAAATTCCAGAGGCAAAGTCAACCTCAGACAAGACTGATGCCAGCAAGTCAAGCACTGTTTCCAAGGACCCGTTTTTTTCCTCCGTGTCTCGCCCACCTGCTCTTTATCATTTGGCTTCACCTTAGGCTCGATCCTGGCAACTCTGGAATCTCCTCTCCTTACAGAAAAATGGCTTCCATAATTCTGTGTCTTACGCCTTACAGGGAAACGGTCAAGCTTCTCCACATCGGAAGTCCAGCAAACATCTCCTTGCATCTTACTGGCTTTGCTTGTGGGTGCTTCATGCCAGAACCAACCCAAGTGGCCCTGGAACATACGCCAATCAGATCCCATCCCTGGAATTCGGAATAAGGTTAGTCCCACCCAAATCACAAATGTGAAAGAAACTTCGGGCACCTGAGTGGTTAGAGCATTGTCGGACATGCCAAGGTTGCGGGTACGAATACATACAGGAAGCGACCAATGAATGCATGAACAAGTGGGACAACAAAGTGATCTCTCTCTCTCTCTCTCTCTCTCTCAAATCAATAACTAAAACAGTAAAATGTTGGAGAAAGGATAAAGGGAAAGTGGAAGATAAGTGCCAGGGAGGTCACCCAATATATGATCATCAAAATACGAGAAAACTAACCTTTGACTTCTTTATTCTTTGAAATCCAGTGTCAAAAGCTATCAGGTCAATCTGTACTAATGGAGTTAATATAGTCCAATTAACTCAGTTACAGTAAAACTACTCTAAGCCAGGAAACAAGTAGAATTAATTTATAAATGAATTAATTGACTGTTTTAAAAGAACATATCATATAAGGAACCAACAGCTGAAAGAAGAATTTACTTGTAAGAAGGATGGGTTTCAACAAATAGATTAGCCTAATTTGTAATTATATTTTTGAAATGCTGAAATGATTGAACTACATTATGTTCTTGAGTAAGAAATCCATATTCCTACATTCACTGAATATATTTTTCCTGTTTCATTTATTTAGCACCTCTAGCCTGTGTATGGAAATCTGCCTCCCATTTCCCAGCACATTCTCTTTTGAATTTTATTTTTGCAACTGTATGTACGTCCCTATAGTTCACAGAGATAAAAAGATAGCAGCCAGCCCTGACCTGCTTGGCTCAGTTGGTTGGGCATTGTCCTGCCAAACAAAAGGTCACTGGTTCAATCCCTGGTTCAGGGCACATGCCTGGGTCATGGGTCAGGCCCTTGGTTGGGGCGCATTCAGGAGGCAACTGACCGATGTTTCTCTCCCTTCCTTCCCCTCTCTAAAAATAAAGAAAATTAAAAAAAAAAAAAAAAGATAGCAGCCAGAAGCTGTCTGAATCTTTACCAACTTGCATTTCCAATGTCAAGCGTTTGCTGAGAAATCAACACCCTCCTGCTATAGGCACAAGGTTGAGAATTTGATCTTGGCTGGCTCTCACGGGGTGGGGCGCTGGTTGGCGGCAAGCTGCTCCAGCAGGTCCTCACACAGGCAACTGGGCTCTCTTTCACGGGTCGCTCAGCCTCCAGCAGGCTCGCCCAGGCTTACTAATGAGGCTAACACAGGGTCCCACGAGAGAGTGAAAGCACGCAAAACCTCTGGCTTGGAGTTGGTATGCTGTCCCTTATTCTGCATTCTGTTGGCCAAAGCAGGTCACTAGTTCAGCCCTGATTCGACGTATGAAATAAAACACTCCACCTCTTGCTGCCACACCACCTTGTGAAGGGTGTGATACAGAAAACTGTTCACTGGGGCCACCAATGCAATGAACTCATCAAGGCTGCCAGGCTCCCAGATTCAGCTCCCGCTGTGGAGCACCTAGAATGTGGCAATGGGCAAACAGGCACCTTGGGTGATGTGTGGCAGTGGCCGTGGCATTGTCCATTCAGGTTTTGGGCATGTCTATCAAAATGTAAAACACGCACCCACTTTGAAGAGTTTGATCTTGAAAAAATTACAAGCAAAGAAGTCTGAAAACAGACTAAGCTTTTAGAAGCACACTTTTCTAAGCCATCTACACTCTTATCAATATTTCTGTAAACAGTTTGGCAAATAGAATAGAGCATTTTTATGGAAACTGCTTTACTTGTTTATAATTTGATACGGAGATGAAATCTTCTAGAGAAAGGAGCAGGTGCGTGCTTACCTTCTTCTCATTGTAAATGGCTCCAGATGGTGACTATTCATTTCAGAATCTTCTTATGAAACATCTGTTCACAATATTTATATTTGACTTTATTACATTTTCCAAAAATTGCATTTTAAATACATTTTCCTTGAAATTAAAAAAACATTCATTTTTCTTATTCATAAGAAAAGTCTTTGCATGAGTTTACTCTCACTCCATGCACAGGCTCTGCATTATTACACGACAAAGCTCGACTTAAATGGCAACTTTGTGAAATGGGAAGTGAAAGGAGCTCATGGAGTCGTCTTTATGCTACTCTAATACTGTCATGCACAGCTTAATTATTTCTCGATTAAGAGAATCAAATTGGTTTCAGTTTTCCCTTTCAATTGCTATGCGTCTGAGTTTTGCAACCTATTTTAAATATTCTCGGTGGGGGAAGCAGGTTGTGCCGGGATATTGATAGTGAAGCCGATCATTTCTCTCGTTGAGCGAAAAGCTTGTCTGACAAAATGCATTTTCCTAAAACAAAATACATGATTATAAATGCAGCAAAATTGCACACTGTGAAAAGCCCACATGCGATGAGAGAAAAAGAAAGAAACCCTTTTGAGCATTTAAACAATAGTGTACTGAAATTCTGTGCGCTCACTGGAAGGAGCAGCTTTTCTAAGGGTTTGTAAGAATTCTAACTTGCGGCATGGTGAAGATAACCAGAGACGTGGACAGTAGATTAGCACTTGGCCCAATCGATCCTTAGAACAAGACAATGCTGGGTTAGGGAGGGCCCCACCCAGGGAGGGCCCCACCCACACCTGGTCCTCTGCCTGCCCAGTGCCCCCGCACTTATTACTCTGAGGGAACGGTTTTATGAGGTGAGATGATGTGAGCCTTGGTTCTTTCAGCCTGCCTAGCAATCATTCACTCTTCTAGGAGTGATGGCATCCCTCCTTCTCTTTGGAAGTGTTACCCCTCCCTATTACTCTCAGTCTCTGCAGCTGAGGTGGGTGAGCTGACTACATTCTCAGCTCCTTGTGTTGACCTTTTTTAAAAAATTCTTAATTGTATTTTTTCCATGACCGTTTAACGCCCTCCTCCTGTAATCACCACACTGTTGTCCATGTCTATGAGTCCTTTTTGTGTTGACCTGTAACGAAGGCTCACATCTCAGGGGTTCCTGCATCCTCCCTCCTCCCTGCCCACTCCCATCCTCCATGGCTACATGACTAGTTTGGGGGTGGCACTCCACTGAATGAGACCAACTCTGAGCCAGCCCCACACCTTTTGCTTAAGAGATCAGGCAGTGGGTACTCTCTGAGCTGCTGAAGGCCAGCTGTGAAGAGTAGGCTGACCATCAGCTGGATTTCACCTTTCCAACAAGGACCTGCCTGATGGCAAGGTCAACACACAGGAAAGTCTAACCAAGAGACGGACCTGAGTCTGGTTAAATCATTTGAGATCATTGGCCAGGTAGCTCGGTTGGTTAGAGCGTCATCCCCATATGACAAGGATGGGGTCCCATCCCTGGTCAGGGCACATACAAGAAGGAACCAATGAATGTATAAAGAAGTGGAACAAATGGATGTGTTTGTGTCTGTCTGCCAGTCTGTCTGTCTCTCTCCTTTCTCCATTCCTCTCTCTCTCTAAAAAATCAATGTAAACAACAGCAAAAAATATAGATAGATAGATAGATATAGATATATGTAGATATATAGCCCCATTTCACTAAGGGCGATTTTAGAGTTTTCAGATCTTTGCAAGTAAAAGGGTCCAAACAAAGGGAAAGAAAGGAGGGGGACAAGCTGCACAGCCCAGTGGCAAAGAGCACATGGCTGCTCACCAACTCAAATCTCACTAAGGCTGAGGTAACAAATACAGTGCCCTCAACATCACTTTGTCCGCATCCTTGACACATTAGTTTTTAGAAATTCAGTACATATATAGTGTTATGATTCAACAGCAAAGCAGAGTGAAAGACAGCCATTTGCTGTCCATATGGTATGTAGTAAAGGTCTCGGCAGTTGTTCAAAGGGCAAGGTGCAAGAATGAAATCAGACGCAGCAACATCCAGGCGCCCTCTGCAGCATCTTTACCTGTGCGCCAGCGTTTCCGCCGCTGCCGGGCGAGAGGGTTCCTCCACTGAGCAGCATGGGCAAGCTCCTGTGACCCGGACTGGTTGTTAGCTGCTCATTTTGTGTGAGGAAACACAAGGCAAAGCATTTTTTAGAACCAAGGAACTGTTAGGTGGCCAACCAAAACCAGAAGGGAGAAAGTCACATGTATCAATTGTGACTTCACATTTTCTCTTGCGAGGTGTCTCCTGAGAGTTTATTGTGAAGAACGAAACTGAAAGGAAAATGAAGGAAAGCAATCGTGGCTGACTCTTCCAACTGAAAGAGAATGTCTAGGTGTTGCGCTCCCCGTCTTCTTCCTGCTGGTAAAGGACCTGAAGCTGGAGCCGCGAATGGGCAGAGCTGCTGGCACAGGAAGGACCCCCGGGGCCTCGGCTGACGACTGTTTCCGCTACACTCAGTTTTCCCCATGTTTGGGCAGACATAAAATTCCAGAAAAGCTGTTCTAGATGTATGCCCTCATGCTATAAAAGAGCAGAGAATAATCCAGTGTTGTGTGTATTACAGGGTTAAAAACTTGTCGACATAGGACAAACCAAGTTTTCACTTCCCTTTTATTTCTCAGGACTAATCCCCTCCGGAAGGGAAACCTGGGCTTCTCTAGGGTTCTCCACAGGTTCGTTTGTTCCTCTAGGAAATGTTGCCAGGTCACTTGCCCTCTTAGTGCTAATTTCTTCCCCGGCAGAATAGAGTCTCTTGGTCTAAGCGCGTGCTTCCCTCTCTGCCTCCCGGGGCTGACAATGAGCTGGACTAGAGCTCCCGGAAGGAGTACCACCTGCAGTACAAAATGCATCTGTGCACAGGAAAATAAGGCCATTTGTGTTTGCTGGTAACTGGAGGGTCTCAAGTTACAAGCGTTTTAGGGATTAAAATCATTTATTGCAACTAATAGTTTCCTTTTATAGCAGTCTAGATTAAAGAGTATTGCCACTTTCAACGCTAACAAAACTTTTCTAACTTAATTTCTGCTTCAGTAGGTTACATAAGTTTAATAACCAAACAAATTAAGTGTGAACATATCTCACAGGAAAACAGTTTCTAAATGCAAGCATATTTATCTACTATTGAGAGACTTGGAATGTCAAGGCATTTGAAAAATATTACCCATTCTCTTTTTTTCATGCGCAAAGTAGAGTTCTTCTCTTTCTCCTCTATTTTATTTTCAATGGTATTGTGTTTGACAGTATTATACCTCTAACCCATGATTCCATTTGCCGAAGCTGCCACACATTTTTTGGAAACAACATTGTATGACCACACATTTGAAAATGAGGGTGAAAAGCTGGAGGGGAAAGATAGCAACCCTTTGCTTCCAAACACATTAATAAGGAAAGGAAAACTATCTCTCATCAAGTAAAAAGATTAAAGAGTTGAGGAGGAAAAGAAAGAAGAGGAACTGGGAAATCAAGGAAAAGGGGAAAGACCAAAGAGAACAAGGCAGAAAGGGTGACTAGAAAAAGCATCTCGGTATCATTCATTTATCTAATAAACATATGCTGAGCACCTTCTGAAGCCAGACTGCATGGATAAAAACTCTTTACTGCTTCTAGAAGTGTGACCTTGGGTAAGATATCTATAAACTGAGATAATAATGTACCTACCTTTAGAAATGAAAGAGAACTAAATGTGAGAACTAAATGAAAAGTGCTTATAACAGTGTCTGGCATAGGGGAACATACTGAATGAGTATCTGTTAAATTAATGACTGCATGAACAAATAAATAGGTAATGTAGGGAAGGGTTTCCAAAAGTAAATGGATACAAAACATGCAAAGAGCTCTTAGAACTCAACAATAAGAAAATAACTAGCCTGATTTAAAGATGGGGCAAAGCCCTCAATAGACACCTCATCAAAGAAGGCATACAGATGGCAAATAAGCACGTGAAAAGATGCTCCACAATCACATCACCAGGGAAACACAAATGAAGACAACAATGAGGTACCACTGCACACCTATTAGAATGGCCAAAGTCCAGAACACTGACAACACCAAATGCTGGTGAAGATGTGGGGCAACAGGAACTCCCACTCATGGTAGGTGAGAATGCAACATGATACAACCACTTTGGAAAATTGGTGATTTCTTACAAAATTAAATGTACTTTTACCATATGATTCAGCAATTGTGCTGCTTGGTATTTATTCAAAGGAGTTGTTCACACAAAAACCTGCACACAGATGTTTATAGTAGTTTTATTCATGAATGCCAAAACTTGAAAGCAACCAAGATGTCCTTCGGTAGGTTAATGAAAAAATAAATTGTGTATATTCAGACAATGGGATGTTATTTAGCACTAAAAAGAAATGAGCTATCAAGGCATGAAAAGACATGGAGAAAATAAATGCATATAAAACTAAGTGGAGAAGCCGATATGAAAAGCCTGCATACTGTGTGATTCCAACAATGGGATGTTTTGGAAAAGGCAAAAGTATTGAGACAGTAAAAAGATCAGTGGTTACTAGGGATTAGGAGGGAGGGAGGGATGGATGGAGCACAGGATTTTCAGGCAGTGAAAGTACTCTGCATGATCCTGTAATGGTGAACACACGTCATCACACATTTGCCCAAACCCACAGAATGTGCAGCATCAAGAGTGAATCCTAATGTAGCCCTGGCTGGTGTAGCTCAGTGGACTGAGCGCGGGCTGGGAACCAAAGGGTCCCGGTTCGATTCCCAGTCGGGGCACATGCCTGGGTTGCGGACCAGGTCCCCGTGAGGGCCATGTGAGAGGCAACCATACATTGCTGTTTCTCTCCCTCTCTGTCTCCCTCCCTTCCCCTCTCTGTAAAAATAAATAAAATCTTAAAAAGAAAAAAAGAGTGAACCCTAATGTAGACTAGGGACTTCAGATGATGACGTGTCAACACACGTCCATCGGTTGTAAAAACTGCACCACTCTGGTGGGGGATGCTGGTAACAGGCGAGGTTGTGTACCCGTGGGGGCAGGAAGCACTTGGGGAATCTCTGTACATTCTGCTCAATTTTGTTGTGAACCTAAAACTACTTGAAAAAATAAAGTCTGGTTTTTTTGTGTGTTTTTTTTTAAGTAAAGGAATGAAGACTAAGACAATCTAAAATGACTCTGGACCAATGGGAGTTTAGTTGGGTGGGATGAAAAGGAAGTACTGATCAGGTGGCCTGGGCCTCTTCAAAAACGGCCTTGAAGTCCTACTAGAACTTCCTGCTCTTCTGTTGCCTTCTCTCACCCACTTTCTAGTAGGCAGTCACACCATCTTTAAAACATCCAGCAGACCGTGTCACCTCACTGAATTTCCACAACACTTCGAGAAAAAAATCCTGACTATGTAGCATAGCACATGAGTTCTCGAATGAAAGGATGCAAACTGGTGTCCCGCAAACCCACAGATTGGCTTAACCTTCTCAGTGAATGGGTAAAAATTCATTTTAAATTAGTGGCCCTATTTTGAAAATTGGGAAATTTTATCTAAAAATCTGGGTTTAGCCCTGGCTGGTATGGCTCAGTGGAGTGAGTGCCGGCCTGAGAACCAAGGGGTTGCCAGTTCAATTCCCAGTCACGGTACATTCCCAGTCAGGTTGCAGGCCAGGCTCCTAGTAAGGGACACAAATGAGAGGTGACCACACAATGATGCTTCTCTCCCTCTCTTTCTCCCTCCCTTTCCCTCTCTCTAAAAAAAAAATAAGTAAAATCTTTAAAAAAAATTAAAAAATTAAAATCTGGGTTTATGGTGTCTCTTGGAACTTGGCAAAATAGGTATTTTTTTCATTCCCATTTTATAGATAAGGAAACTGAGCCATGGAACTCAAAACTTACATGAGAAACAGGTGCAGTGCCGCGAGAGGCAGAACTGGGACTTGAACCAGGCAGTCTGGTAGCCTTCTCTGTCCTCTCACCATGTCACACTGCCCTTTATATGGGGTTTGGGTTCTATTGCCCCCCATTCTGGCGGTCCCTCCACCCCAGGACCCTGTCTTCCCCGAGCAGTCTTCTCTCTACTGCAAGTGTGCCTGGCTCGTTCTCGTCTTTCTGTCAACTTAAATGCCATTGCCTTGGAAAGCCCTCCTCAGAGCAAACTCAGAAGGCTCTTTCTCCATTTTTCTCCTTCACTGGGATCTGTGCTTCCTTCGTAGGATTTATCACAGTTTCTAATGCATTCTTGTCTGTGACTTTATTTGGTCTGTGTCCTCTACTAGATTACCGGCTCCACTGAGCTCAGCACCATTTGTGTGATTTGTCCTAAGCCCCTCCCCGCCCCCCGCAGAGACCTGCACAGGTGATTATGGAATGAGTAAATGAAAAAATGGGTAAATGCAGATGTGAACATCCTCACACTTACTTCAATTTTTAAGTGAGGAACATTTGTAGACCCAGCTTTAATGAGCTAGAATGACATCCCAGCAGGGGCAGATCTTTCCTCAAAGACAAGAGGAGTCTTTTCCTTCTTTAACTCATGAAGTCCACTGTATTGATAAGGCTTTGGGAGATGTGCCTCAGAACAAGAGAAACAAAGATAGGTCTTTCTCAATTCCCTACCCCCATCAAAAATGACATAATCTCTCAAATGTTGACCAGGCCTTCTCAGGAGAAACGAGTGCCACCTGAGTGCTGCCACCTGTACTCTCCAAATCACTTATCCAGGCTTCTGGGAGCTGACGCCTGTATCCTGACACTTCCCTGCCCCCGGAGCACCATCTTTGAGAGAGAGGCAGTGACGTGTCTCCATCATAAAGCGGAACTGTAAGTGAGGGCTGGCATTCCAATTCCTTAGGCCCAGACTATTTTCCCCAACAATTAGTAGTTGAAAACAAACACGTGGATCCTGCAGGCAAATGCATGAATGGCTGCTGTCTCTAGAGAGACACAGAAAAATCAACCATGAAAATCATGAATTATCTATCACCCACGAGGAGCTCCTGTGGTTTTCAGTGGGCGATGTGTCCATGAGGAAATGTCAAGAAGTGTAAGCCCTCTTCAGCTGTCCTAGGTAAAGTCAGCTCTGTCTATGGCTCGTCTAGAGTCATTTTCAAGTTGAATTACAATGATTTGCTCTTGTGCTACATCTCCATTAAAATGGGAGTATTTAAAAGCAGGGAGCATACCTTGTGTCAGTTTGTAACCCTAGCTCAGGGCCAAAAACATAGTAAATACTCAGTCGCTATAGAAACAATACGTAGTGATGCAGTCCTTGACCCCCAAGATGTACAATCTGTTATGGAGCTAAGACATAGGGAAGTGGACAAATAATTCCAAGACAGCTATTTGCTAAGGACTAAAGAGAGATTCATAATAGCTGGTAAAGAGATCCAGGACAGGGAGAAGCTGGCGTGTGCTGGGATGCCCAGGAAGCTGTCCAGGGAAGAGCAGGAAAGGCGCAGAGGTGAAGAAGAGCTCTCAGGTATAGAGGATGGCATAGCTAAGATGTTGAGGTGGAAAAACATACAACATGCTTAATGGAGTTCATTCATTGACTAATTAAGGACATTAAGAGGTAAAAATATTAAGAGCCCAAGTTCAGGCAGTAACACTAAAAATGGATGAAAAAGAAAAGATACCTTGTCTAGGTTAATCCTGCATGGCTGGAGACACGAAGTTTCCTTCCGAAGGAGATGAGTGACCAGCCACAGCAGAGCCAGGCGGATGTATCCGGCAACAGCTGGAAACGTGGAGATGGCACAGAGGATGCAGGTTGCCAGGAGAGGCATCAGAATAGTTCACACCTATTTCATAGCAGCATTGCTCACAATAGCCAAAAGGTGGAAACAGCCCAAATGTCCAGCAACGGATGCACAGATAAACAAAAGTAGTTTACACATACATGGAACATTATTTAACCTTTGAAAGGAATGGCATTCTGACACATGCTACCACATAGATGAACCTTAATGACATTATGCTAAGTGAAATAAATCAGTCACAAAATGACACATACTGTACAGTGTCTCGAGAGGAGTCAAGTTCATAAAAGACAGAGGAGAATGGTGGTTGCCAGGGTTATGTGGAGGGAGGAATGGAGAATTACTGTTCAGTAGGTAAAATGTTTCCATTTGGGAAGATGAAAAAGTTCTGGAGCTGGACGGTGGCACAGCCACATGAGTGTCCTTCATGCCTCTGACCTGTACTCTTAAACAGCGTCAGCACGGTAGATCAGATGTCATGTATATTTTGCCACACACACATAAAAGATGTCAGATATGCAAATTTTCCTTATAAAAAGGATCAGTGATCCCACGGGAGAAGTGAGCACTCTGGGGGAGAAGGTGAAAAACCAAGAAAAGAAGGGAATCTTAGAGAATGCCTGAGCTTAGGGGCAGAAGAAGGAGAAGCAGTTGAGTCAAACCTCCCAAGACATTCCATCTCTACCATTGAAACTTCTAGCCCGCAAGTAAAAAGAGAAAAATCTGAGTCCTATTGATGATTCCTGAAATGTTCAGCGAGGCATTGAAATGTAAAGTTGCTGGGGATGGAAAAGGATGGTCATGATTTTAAATTACTTTGCAAGTTGTCGCAGGGGCAACTCTATGAATATGTTTTGAACAAATAACAGTGGCTGCTTGGCAAGCAATGAGTTCTTAATGGCCATTGGCTTCTGGCCAGTTTTTCTCTCAGAGCTTGGAGAGAAAAAATACATCATAAAATGTATTCATTTCAGTTGCGGGATTGCGGTTCTGTGCATGCGGTAAGCAGGAAGGGATGAGCGTATGTGTATATGAGAAGAGGGATATAAGACAAAGAATGATTTTTAGGCTTTAATTATAAAATATAGCACCCCAGCACCCATAATCATGTTTAGTAGAGAAATAATATCTAGGGAAATAGAAATACTAAAACAGTTTGCAGGGAGAAATACCAATGGTCCTTTCTTTGTCATTTCAAACAAGAATGCAGCTAAAACAAATAAGTCTCTATAAGGAGCAAATAAGATTTTGGTACAAAGACATGAAAAACAAAAGTCAATCTGCAATACAACAAAACTTGCCAGGACTACATACCCATAGTCTTAGTATCTGGTAGACCCTGTGCCCTCAGAAGTCAGTTTTGGGGGCTGGGGGAATAGTTGTTTCTCATGAAATACACCACAAAATTGTGTACGGCTATAGTATAAAATTTGTTCATCTGGAACTACTACTAATACAGCTGTTTTCCCAGTGACAAATTCACATTGAAATGTGACAACCCTCCAAAGTTGATCATGCCACGTGTGATTGCAGGAGCGGTTTCTGTATTTTCTCACTTTGCGAAATCTCTGATGAAAAAGCCTTATATTAAACTGGCAACCAAATTAAAAGCTTCTTTAGCTTCTAAGAATTAAAAGAAATGTTTAACTTCAGAAAGTTCTCTTTGCTGAACTAAGGTTAAGTTCTTTGGGACCTTAGCTTTCTTATCTAATATGAGGAAGTAGGACCACACTGGGGACTGAGAACTGGTGGTCCACGGACTGAATTAAGTTAATAACTATATGTTGCTAGGGCTGTACTATGGTTTGAAAGAATTTTGAATCATTTGCCAACATGAAATATTGGGAAATTTTACAGAAGGATCTGAGTTTCATGATTCTTGTTGAAAAACAAAAAAGAGAAGAGGATCCAACAACTTGGACTTGAATAGTACCGATAGGATGGAGCTGGTTTGTGGCTCCGCTTTGGCTCCAGATTACAACAGCCCCCTCTGAATGTATTTAAATTATCTGCTTGACTCCTGTGGTCCAAGAAACTGGTGGCTGAACTGGAAAGCGTAGAGATCTCATTGTCCCATGGTGCTTAGATGGCAAAGCCCTACTGGAGGGAAGGGCCTGCTGATGCTTGGCAACACCTGATACCAGAGGTAAACTGAACTGACACTAACTAAAGTGACAACCCCAGATTCTGATTGGACTGAAGAGATCAGACCAAACAACCTAGCTTTCTAATAGAGGAAAAGGAATTGCCGTTTCTGGGGATAAATATTATTTATAAATAAACACAAATAAAATGTTTGAAATAAGAAATAACAATGTATACGCAAATATGACCCATAACAAAGAGGAAAAATAATAAAAGCAGGCTCACATGTAGCCCAGGTGTTAGAACCAGCAGACAGAAATTTTTAAATAATTATTACAGATATATTAAAGATTTTAGGTAAAAAGGTGGACAAAAATGAGCAAAAAGGTGGAGAATTTCAGCAGAAAAATAGAAACTTGAAAAACAGGACTTGAAAAATTACAATGTCTAAAATGAAAAATTAATTGGATAAGCTTAATATCAGACAGATATCACAAGGAAAAAAAATAGTAACCCCCAAATAAGTCAATAGAAATTATCCAAACTGAAGAAACAATAAAACTGTGAAGGAAAAAAAGTCCACAAAGAGTCGGAGACCTAGGGGACAATATGAAATAATCCAGCATGTAGGTGGCCAGTGCCCAAGAGCAGAGGAGATACTGGGGCAGAAGAGATAGTTGAAGAGCTGGAGGGGCTCAGTTGGCAGGATGTAGTCCCGCAAGGCCAAAGGTCACCAGTTCAATTCCAGTCGGGGCACGGGCCTGGGATGTGGGCCTGGGACACGTGCGAGAGGCAGCCAGTCGATGTTTCTCTCACACACTGATGTTTCTCTCCCTCCCTTTCTCCTTCCCTTCCCCTCTCTAAAAATAAATAAATAAAATCTTTCAAAATATATTTAAAAAGGAGTTGAAGAGATAATGGCCAAGAATTTTCCAAGATTCATGAAAGAAATTAACTCATATATCCAAGCATCTCAGTAATCACTAAACAATAAATACATTTAAAAAAAAACCCCACTGTACCTAGAGACATCTTAAATCAGCCAGATTGGGGAAAAGAGACAATTATGTTTAGGGGGACAAAAAGAAGAATGTTGGTTGACTTTCAATCAGAAAAAAAATGAAAGCCAGAAAACAATAGAATGACATCTGGGGGGGGGAAAAAAGCCTGTCAAGGTAGAATTCTATATCCTGTGAAAATAACCTTTAAAAATAAAAGCTAAATAAAAACAGAAACAGAGAATGTGTCCCTCAAAGACCTGTGTCCTATAGGTAAACACTAAGGGAAGTTTTTCAAGCTCAAGGAAAGTGACTGTAAATGGAAGCCTGCACGTAAAGAATCTCTGAAAGGGCCCCCACGTGAACAAATATAAAATAATCTTCTTAAACATTTGCTCTAGAAGACTATTGATCAAAAAACATATGACAATGTGTTATAACAGATGCGAAAAAATATATGACAATATTAGCACAATGGCAGAGGGTGATAAATGGAACTACACCGCAGCAAGTTTCTCACATTGTTTATGAGACTGTATAATAAGGATAAGTGAAGAACACATATTGCAATCTTTAGTAGTCACTCAAAAGAATACCAAGAAGTATTACTAAAAAGCCAACAGGAAAAATAAAATGGAATACAAAACAATACTTACTTAATTTCATTAAAAAGTCATGAAAGGAAGAACACAGAAACAAAAAACAGATGAGATTTTTTTGAAAAGCAACCGTTGAACCAACTATACCAGTGGCTAATTTAATGTAAATGACGTAACACTCTAGCAGATGTTAATGCACTCGATTTTAGCAAAAATAAGACTCAAATATATACTGTTTATAAGTAACACATTGTAAATATAAAGACATAAGTAGATTGAAAGAAAAAAATGGCCTAGCTGGGTAGCTCACTTGGTTGGAGCATCATCCTGATACACCAAGTTTGCAGGTTCGATCTCCAGTCAGGACACATACAATCAACTAATGAATTCATACATAAGTGGAACAATAAATGGATCTCTCTCTCTCTCTCTGTAAAATCAATAAATAACTTTCTTAAAGAAAGAAAAAATACACTATGAAACTCTAAGTTACAGCTAAGTACAAAAGTTATCATATATAGAAAATTATACAAATTTAGTATACGAAAATTATAGTCTATAGTAATGCAAAACTGTCAGCAGACAGCTATAATATAAATATACAGAGAGTCAATTATAAAATCTTAGAGATGAAATGATTTGTGTCTAGGTTTTTAAAACCTTGGGATATACATGTGCTGATTGGTATAATTTTGGTTATACTAACAGAAAATCTAATTCAAACTGGCTTTAAAAATACAAAGAACTTACTGGCTTACTCTCCTCCCAAAGGCCCTTCCCAGTATCAAACGCCTGCACTTCACTCTGACTCATGCAATCTTGACCATTGTCTGAGACTAGGAAATTTTCCAATGACTGATTGGCCTAGGCCTGGGCTACTTAGCCATCCCTGAACCAATCATTGTGGCAAGAGGGATGAGAGAGTGTTTCTTATGAAGAATGTTCTTTTCCCATTCCTGATGTTGCTTCAGTTAATGTAACTCCAGCCTCTCATCTGATATGGTGATTTTGTAAAGACTAACAGAATGCTCTGTTCAGCGCTGTTGTTTGTTTTGGGAGCTCTCTTCCATTACTCTGTGTAACAGGCCCTGCCACTGTGGCCTGTGAAGGGTGCCTAAATCTACACAATTTGGTGTTGAGTATTAGTAAGTCCATTTGTTTAACAGACCTGAGCCATATGTCCTATCCTGGCCTTGGTGGCAATAAAAGTGCTGTTTGGGACCTTTGTATTTACTTTTTGCTTCCTGGCCTATAGTTGTTCAGTAGGCCAGGAAGAGGTGCCATTTGCTAGGGATCTCAAAAAACCCTCATGAATGGATTTATGCAATTGAAACTTACTTTTAGAGCTAGCAGAGGGTCCACACCACCAAAGCAAATGACTGCTCCTACAGGGAAGAGTGGGTTAGGGCAAGAATCCCAGCAGACACTGAGAAGGCAACCGCAGTATGCCCACTAATGTGGCTTGGTTGGTTATCTTTCTGTCTGTTTATGTCAGTTGGTCAGGAAACACACCCTTGGATTTAATGTCTGCTATGGTTTCTAAATATACACCATTTTATTTTTCAATTATTCCTCCATAAAGCTAGAAAAAATAAAATAAAATAATTTTTAGAAGGAGAACTCAGAGGCCCGGCTGGTGTAGCTCAGCGGATTGAGTGCGGGCTGGGAACCAGAGGGTCCCGGTTCAATTCCCAGTCAGGGCACATGCCTGGGTTGCGGGCCAGGTCCCCAGTGGGGGCCATGTGAGAGACAACCATACATTGCTGTTTCTCCCTCCCTTCTCCTCTCTCTGAAAATAAATAAATAAAATCTTTTTTTTAAAAAAAAGGGAGAACTCAGAAAAGCAAACTTGTCATTATATAGAGTAAATGTATTCTTTTATTCAGTAAAACCACACCCATGGAGCTGGTGATGCTATTGTGACCCTGCTTGTGTCTGTTGATTAACACAACGAAATAGGCCATATCTCTCAAAACCTTTGCTTTACTCTTTATTATGCCAAAAATCACAACTCAAATTAAATCACGTCTCTAATAAAACCTCCACTATTTTATAACCTTTTTTTTATGGATGTCATTTTAGCCAAGAGAATGCAGAAATCTTCTTTTCAAAAATAGTTCGACACCAGCAGCCACTGTAAATAGGTGCATTTCCACAACTCAGTTTCGGCTCGCCAGCTATCGAGGCAACGCGGCTGAACCCATAAAGCTGACTCACGTACGTGGTACGAGCCGCTTGATCATTGAGTAATCACAAAAGACAATTCAGCAAAGAGGGGAATCCATAACAAGAGAATAAAGCTGTGCAAAAAAAAAATCTGCCTTTGGATTTTTGGAAGTGACTAAAATATTTTAATAGGGCTGTTCTACTGCCTCTTTCTGCTTGCCTGTGAAATATTGACTGACAGGTCTTCTTGACTGTGAAAATCAAAACTCATTAAACTCACTATGTCTTACTTGATTGAATAAAGAGTTGGAAAGATAGACCTGTTACTATGGGAAAAGAGAAACAATAGAAAGTGTAGGAATTGGAGTTCCAAACATCAATCTTAATTTGTGCATTCCTGAGCAAAGTTTCGGCAGGCATCAGCTCCCCGACTCCTCTTGTGGTGAGCCACCGTCTTCTGAGCATTCCCAGCGCATCCAGACCCGCCACTCAATGCCTTCCGGTTCGTAAGTGCCTCAGAGGTCAAACTTTTGTCTGTTCCATTTCCATTTTTTTCAGATTTCCCCCCAAGATGTGTGTGTCGGCTTTTGTTTTAAGACTACAGTACATACATCCAAATGTCGCCCGCCCTACTACTTCTGGCTTTGGAAGGATTCTATGAGCACAGAGAAATCAGCCAAGTACCCATCTGAAGATATAAGTCTTTCTGGTTTTTAGATTCAGGGAATGCTACAGTGAGAGGAAAATGGGTGAGGAAAGGTGATAATTCATGTCTACTAATGAAGTAATGCCTTCTGAGTCATCTGTTTGAATGAAAAGACCCCTGTATGTCAGAAGGTCTTTTCTTTTGGGCCAGAGGGAACACACACTATTGCCAGGCCTGTGTGCAATGGTAAATTGTTTAGTCTGCTTCTTCATGGTGTTTGCTCTTTGGCCTCAGGTCTGTTCATGTCCTGATGAATAATCAGCTAATAGATCTAGGGGAAACTTCTGGAGATCTAGAGCTTTCTTTCTGAGGGTTTGCTACTGCATAGGTATTCTGTCTTATGAATTCTACTCACTTTGGTCTCTTCTACTTCTGAATTCTGTCTCCTTAATTTAGAGAGACGGCTGGCCTTTGTTCCGTTACCTGTCCTGCCCTGTGTCCCGGGAAACTCTCTCCAGGCAATAAGCTGGGCCAATTACACAACTCATCTCACTGTTTTCCTTTCTGCTAGCTCTTTTCCATCTCTGTGACTTTTCTTTTTCATGCTTTTAAATCTCAGAGTTCTCCAGGGCTCGTCCTTGGACTTCTTCCCTTTTTACTGTATGTCCACTCCCTTATGAGCTCACAGGGCTTTAAGACCATTGTTAAATTCATGACTCCTCAATTCACTTCTCCAGTCTGGATCTCACTTCAGAACTTCAGACTTCTTGTTCTAATTGCTTCCATGACGTCCTCACTTTGATGTCTAATTGTCATCTCTAACTTAAGAGAGGCTAAAATTTGCTCCTCCTATACTGGCAACTTGTTTTTCTTTAAATGCTTGGGTTAAAGACCTTGGTATCATCCTTGACCCTTTTCTTTCTCTTACTCCTCAGATTCAGGTTGTCAGCAAATCCTGGCCCCTCTCCCAAGTCAAATCCAAAACGTCAGTGCTTCTCCCCACTCCCGTTACCCTTGTCCTGGTCCAAGCCACCATAATCTCTTATTTTGCTTAATTTAACAGGGTTTTAATGTCCCTGCTTCCTTCAACACAGCAGCCAAATTCAACCCAATGAGTCATTAAGTTACAGCATATCTCTCCTGTGCTCAAAATCCTCCAGAATTTTCCCAGTTAATCCAGAATCAAAGCCCAAGTCCTTACTATAACCTACAGGACCCACCGTGTCACCACTGACCTTCCCCTCCCCCATCCATGGACACACTCTCTCTACTCCAGTCACTGCGCTTCTTGATTGTTTCTCAGCTGTTTCAGGCATGTTCCCACCCGGGTTTCTGCCCTCTCTGCTACCTCTGTTTGAAATTCTCTTGCCTCAGTCAGCCATATGTGGGGTCAATTCTCCACACGCCCTTTAGGTCTTTATTCAAATTACTTTTTCAGTTTGAATTTATCTAACTTATGTAAATATTTATATTTACATAAATATATTTAACATATATTTCCTTATTTAATCCTCAACTTCCTTATTAGGAAGATACTATCAATTATCCCCAGTTTACAAATGAGGAAAATGTAAAAGAAATTAAGTGAGTTGCCCATAGTCATAATGCTAGTAAATTAATGACAATAAAAAAAATTTAGCCCTGGCCGGTATAACTCAATGGATTGAGTGCGGGCTGGGAACCGAAGGGTCTCCAGTTCGATTCCCAGTCAGGCACATGCCTGGGTTGCGGGCCAGGTCCTCAGTGGAGGCCACATGAGAGGCAACCACACATTGATATTTCTCTCTCTCTTTCTCCCTTCCCCTCTAAAAATAAATAAATAAAATCTTTTAAAAAATGGAAAAAAAATGCTAGTAAATGGTGAAGCATGCAGACTAATTCCAGAACTTTTGCTATATCCTATCTATATTTATCCTACATATAGGATATTTGTCCTATATGTGTCTATATATGATATTTGTCCTATATATATTTCTCATATATATATATATACACACACACACACACCAAGATCTGTTGGAAAAAGTCCAGCCATTGTTAATATAATGAGAATAGTTTGTGCAACATCGAAGTAATCTGGCAGTCAAGGAGAGTGGACTGGAATGCACATGTGTGAACAATGATGACTTCACTGTACTAGTCAGTGGGGGCAGTAGATGCCATTGAGTGAGCATGTGTACTGTGTGGCTATCACATTCGAAATGACTGATAGAGTAGAGCAATGAATTTGCATTAAATTTTGCATTAAACTAGAACATCCCACCGCAGAAACTATTCAGATTCAGAAGGCTGCAGCTGTGGACAACTGGTGATTGGCAGCTTCATCACAACAATGTGACCACTCATGCATCATGTCTGGTGCAGAGTTTTTTGCAAAACATCAAATCACCCAGGTGACTCAGCCTCCCCACAGCCCAGATTTGGCACCCTGAGACTTCTGGCTTTTCCCAAAACTGAAGTCACCTTTGAAAGAGAAGAGATTTCAGACAATCAGATTCAAGAACATATAGCAGGGCAGCAGATGGTGATTGGGAGAACTTTGTGAGGTCCCAAAGTGCCTACTTTGAAGGGGACGGGGTGTCATTGTCCTATGTACAATGTTTCTTGTATCTTGTATCTTCTTCAATAAATGACCCCATTTTTAAAAGGTTTTATTTATTTATTTATTTATTTTTAGAGAGGACAAGGGAGGTAGAAAGAGAGAGAAACATCAGTGTGTGATTGCCTCTTTTGTGCCCCCTACTGGACACCTGGCCAGCAACTCCGGCATGTCCCCTGACTTGGAATCGAACCTGCAACCTTTTGGTTCACAGTGCTCAGTCCACTGAGTCGCACCAGCCAGGTCTAAATGTCCCCATTTTTCATATTGCATGGCTGGATACTTTCTGGACATGCCTCTTACATACAGCTACTATGAAACAGCTAACCTTCATGATTGCGACGACTGGTAGAGACCTGGAAGCAGAATGATGAGCTGACTCAGCTAGTATTTATTGAGCATTTACTATTGTTGGGCATCATGATGAATGCTGAGGATGTAGAAATGACAGATGCAGTTATTGACATCAGGAACCTCATGATTGGGAACAGGGAAAAAGACTAACATCTAGAAGCCCCATGGAGAAAGAACAAGGCAGCATCCATGACAGAAGTTATGAAGGCAGACTCTGATTCAACACCAGGAAGAGTTCCTAACGGTCAAAGTCTGAAATGGAATGGGCTAGAGTATGGAGTTCCTCTCAAAGGAGCTGTCCCAGCAAAGCGAGGAGACACGCCCTGACTGGTGGGGCTCAGTGGGCTGGGCACAATCCTGCAAACAGAAAAGTCGCTGGTTCAATTCATGGTCAGGGCACTTGCCTCTGTTTCCGGACAGGTCCCAGGTCGGGGGCCTGTGAGACACACTGACTGATGTTTTCTCACACATCAATGTTACTCTTTCTCTTTCTCCTTTCCTTCCCTTCTCTCTAAAAATAAATAAGTAAATACCGTTTTACTTTTTAATGTGAGGAGACAACTGGCCTGCTGTTCTGGAAGAAATTGAACCACCAGGCAACTACTCTGGGCTGGAGTTTTTGAAGAAGCTGTCTGATGAAGAGACCGAGGGTTTGGATGCACTTTGGGACTCTTAGAAGCCTGAAGTCATTTCCGCACTCTTTCAGGAAGTCACAGAGGGGGCCCGATTAAGGGCTGGAGCCTTGGAAAAGAGGCTCTCAGAGGGAAAGGGAATGTCTAGAGAGCACTTCCAGAAACAGTTGATTTCCTCCGCTTCTCTCTCCTCGGCTTCTGCTGTGGTTCGCAGTGCTGCGCCTTCACCAAACTCAAACGGAGCCAGAGGCAAGGAGCTGCCGGTGAGCAGTTAATAGAAGAAATGATAGAATCCACAAAAGTCGGTGTCTGAGGGCACCCATCAGGACAGAGGGGCAAATGGGGAACGGCCAGCATGGTTGGCTAAGAGGGAAAAATTCTCTCCGGAGAGTGTAAAAATAAACGATTAGGAAGAGAACCTCAGCTCTGGGAGAGGAGTGTGGAGAAAGTTGGAGTTGAACTGAAAATCTGACTCTGCCCTTCCCACAGCTTTCCCAGTGCAGCGTCCCCCTCCTGCGCTCCTGTGCGCACCACCTGCCACGACGTCTGGGCGAAGCCTGCCTTCTTGCGAGGGTGACCAGGCGCAGCCGGGGCCTGCACAGTACGCTGGGATGAGGCGGCCAGGCTGGGGCACGCGTCCCACCCCGCCCGTGCGCGGCGCCCGCGGGGTCCGCCCGGCCGTGTTCGGCGCACCATTGAGGACGCCCTGGCGGCCAGACAAGCCGGGCCTTCCACGTGGGCAGAGGCGATGTCATTCATGTGGCAAGCATCCAAGGCGGAGCCTTCTTCCCCTCCGGATCCACCCACCGCTCCTCTCCCTCCCAGACGCAGAAAAGGACACGCACACAAAAAACTTTTGCCACACTATTAATATATTCGCGTTTCCTCCCACTTTCCCAATGGGCTACCAGCTGCAGAACTCCTGAATAGAAAGCTTAATTGTGCTTTGTCATGCAGAGTACCTCGATTTTCTATAGAAGGTTACAAAGGCCCATTTGAAGTAGTTCTTTCTCGCCTAATAGTGAACCATTTGCATAGGGCACCTCTACGCCTGCCAGACCCAGGTAGCAGCGCCGCGGCTCCCGGGCCCCCAGGGAACAAAACTCGGGGCGGTTTCCAAGGGCGCCCTACCCCGCCTCCAGCCCCGCGTCGCTACTTCTCTCTCCATTCCCTGGGGCAGCTAATTTAGAAGATGCGAAGCTTGAAGCCTATAGGCCGCTGTGGCCCGGCCCCTCCGGCTGACCTCCCGGCGGCCTCGGGCCATCCTAGCCCCGCTACCCTCTGCGGGGGCCTGCTCTCTGCAAGGCCTCTTGAGTCCAAGCTGTATTTTCGGTTACTACCTGGGGGTCCGGAGACCAGGCAGTTACCCACCCGGGGCCCTACGCCCACTTGCCTACGGCATAAGGACCAAATGAAGTAGCTGACAACGATTCCGATGCCATGCTGTTCGGTTTCTCCCGGTTGATTGGCAGGGCTGCCTTCAGAATATCTTTTCTTGTTGCTTGTTTTGACAATTCAAATCCAGGTCTAGGTGACATATAAAGCTCATAAAATTCTAATTTCATTGTTAATCTTATTTCATTGCAGTATAGGTTTTTACCCTCACACCTGCGTGGCAGGGTGTAATTCCATTAATAAAAAAAATCAACATATTCATTGCATGTCTTTGCCCTGATGATATATTGTGAACAGTGTGAGTTGAAAAAGAACCATTTATTCCCACCGTGAATGAGCCTGCATGGGGCGGGAGCTTCACCTGCCCCTCAGTCAATTAGGAATGTATCGAAAAGTCTAGCAGAAAACGAGTTAAATTAACCGTTCGCTAATTTCCTTGTGTCCCTCCTACATAATCCCCCCTTTTCAGCTTGGCCCAGAAATTACCACATGTTGCAAAGGTTCAAATAGTGCCTAATGAAACAGTGACTAAACCCTTCTTCCTCCAGCGCCAAGGTCGGGGGAGCCCTTTCGCTGGCCTTCAAAGCCTGTGCGATCTCCTACTCCCAATTCCCGTCCCCTTAAAAAAAAAAAAAAAAAAAAAAAAAAAAGGTTTTGGGGGAGGAAAAATAGCTAAACTGTCACTAACTCTTGATGCAGCAGGTGAAATTATCACTGCTGCCCACTCATTTCCTGCCTCTGACCAGGAGGTGGAATTCCAAGATGCTAGTGCCCTGGGGCTGGGGAAGGGGCGGAGGGGGAGAGGCTTGTGCATCCTCTACTCTGGAGACAACTAGGGTCCTGAAATTGGGGAGGTTGAGCCAGGGGCAGGGGAAATTGGAGGAGGGTGGGGAATTGGTCCTGAAGAACAAAGAAGGGAGTAAGGGAGAGAGAGAGAGAGTGCGAGAGAGAGAGAGAAACCTAGGAAGAAAGTGACAGAGACAAGCACAGAGGAAAGCAGGCAGAGGCCTAGAAGGAAGCAGATGCAGACGAAAAAGTGAGGCCGGAAGAGATGGGCACAACTCCAACTCTCCACTCCCTTCTTGCAAGTTAAAAACCACGTGTCTGGCTCAAGCAACTCATCAGCCCCTCGTTGAAGGCATCTTGTTGAGATGCAAGACCCTAATAATTAATTGTGGTCATTAATTAATTAAGGAGGAAAGGGGGGAGGTGGCTTGACCCTAAACAATTTAAATTAGGCTTTGTGAAGGTGGCCTCCAAAAGCCTGCCCTCCCCCTCCTTCCTATTCTTTCTCTTTCAAGCTCTTAAAAATTTCCATTATAATCCTCTGCAGTCTGGGGCTGGCTGGGCTGAGCACCCTGCTACAGCCCTTCCCAGCAAACTGAGTCCGAACTGGCTTCAGCTCTTCAGAGCTGGCTGCTGCCCATGGGCAGGGAGCTTTTTCCCATCAGGAGGAGCTCCCACCTGCCTTTTTATCTCTGCACCTGCTGTGGGGTATTTCGTCATGAACTTCCGAAATCCAGTAGTTGCCTAAGAATTAGTCCCCACTGCAGTACTCACACAGGCTAAATATTGCTACGTTCTCTTCTCTCTCCGCCTCCTCTCTCCCTGTCTCTCTCTCTCTCTCCTTTTCCCTCCCTCTTGCTAGAGACTTGGGTTTCTTATTTGAAACGGTGCAGCTAATACAAAGTCATCAAAGCACTATGGTTCTTGTCTTAAAGTGACAGCCCTCTTTATGGGGCTGTTTGAAATACGCCCCCTGCTTTTCAATGTCTCTCTATCCATCTTTGTCTGCTCTTCAGAAAAGCGGACAATATAAAGCCCAGCCTGGCGAGCTCCCCACGCTCAGGCCTGGGCAGTGCCAACCTCCGCCTTTAAGCAGATTGAAATTGTCACTGCTTCATTAATCTGAAACTAGTTACTTTCTTAAGCACACAGCACACACTTCCGATCTGTCGGGATTCACTCAGAGGAGTCCCTGGGGCCTCCGTGAGTTTGCGATTTGGAAGGCCCCACAGGGGTACCACAAAGGGTCAGGAAAACATAGGGCTCAGCTTGAAGAAAAGCGGTGCCCAGTGTAGAAGAGCAGGCATTGACATCAATGGAAGGGCACACAAAACACTCTTTTCAGAGACAATGGGATGCCCAGAACTCTGGAGGGTGCACTTGAGAACAAGGAGTCCTGCTATGGGAGCAGACAAGGAGATCTACCTCTACGTGGAGTGGTTTCAGGGCTGTGAGGTCACAGGCTTCGGATTTTCTTTCTCCGAAAGAACAAACTTGCTTCCGAATATGAGTGAAGGTTGATTTTAGTGTGTTCTCCTCTGAGCTCTGATTCCACTCTGGCCCTCAGATATGTCTTTAAATGCCCATTTTTGTTGGCCTCTCCCCAATCCCAGCCTGTGTAACTTCTCCAAGTGCCAGGGCTGTGAGTGAAGGAGCCCAGGGTGCTTCCCTGTGGAATTTCTCATTTTCCATGTGACATGCTACCTCTCTCCTTCATGCCTCCACCACTGACAAAAGGCAATACAAAAGATTCCTCTACTTTAATATTTCCAGTTGGCTTAAAATAGCAAGATTTTGGATTCTATTCCATCTAATTTAGGAAAGAGATGTAGTCATTTTTTCCCCAGAGAGGCTCAATTTTCTGTAATGTGAAGCTTAAAGATTTATAAAATAGATTTATATTAAATTATGTTATTAGAAACCTAGTAAATGTACCATTTAATCGCATAGAAAAAATGTTTTCTTTTAAGAGTTCTGTCACCTTAACAGGTACATACAAAGATTTCCTATGAATAATGAAAATAGGAACAATTGCTTTCACGCACCGAGCTGCATTCATGCCTAGGAGAGTGTTAGGTTGTGTTTGGAGAACATGGGAGGAGCTCCTTTGAAAGCAGTGATTGCGCCTTTAAACCCAATTTCCTCCAGCGAATGACGTCTATTGGGAGTACTCCTCCCCTCTCACGTCCTTATGGCTCGGCCTGAGACCCAAAGCAGAGCTCTCTCTTGTCTCCCCTCTCTGTTCAGCCTCTTGCTCCTCCCCTCAACCCAACTCTGAGCACTTCCCCACCTCCCTCAAAGAAATCTCCCAAGGAGCACCATGAAAATTAGTGGGACCTGCAGGAAAGGTGGAAGCAAGAAAAACAAAACAAAAAAAAAACCAAAGAACCCTGGTGAAAATAACTTTTCCCTTTTCACAGCGTGACACCACCAACAGAGTTATTTTTCTTTCTCAGGCACACAGATACACATGTACACATACACACACGTGCATGTGTGTACAATACTTACACACGGACTCTGTTGCCCTTCGTGACCTCTTTTAGTTAGAGCAACCACCTTTGTGGCAATTCCCTGACCACGGTCAGGATGGTCCAAACAATCTGCATTTTTAATCCTGATCAGATATGAAAGGGCAGGATTGGTGAGGAGGAAGGGTGAAGGAAGGGAGGAGGAAGCCAGACATCAAAGAGTTCACATCCAAAGTTTTACTTTCTCCTAAAATATTCTCAGATATCCTTGAAGGAATGAGTGGGTGGGAACTGAACTGTGATGACCATTTCAGAATAAGGTGGGGGAGGGGGTCTATCATCACCAGTGTCTCTATCACCTGGGCTCATGGACACCTAGGGGTGGGCTTCTGGGTCCCTTCTATCCTGAGCATGATTCGCAACCAAGAAGCCTTGCTGAGTGCCACCCTCTGTGTTGGGCCCTTGGCCTTGGGTGTGTGTTGGCCACTGGGTGGGAGGGTGAAGGGGAAAGGTCTCTGCCCATCCTCTTTTCTTTGAATGTCTGCACTAGGTCAGGACGCAGGGCAAGTGGTCCTTCCTGCTGCCCACCCCACCCCCACCTCTTCTCCTGTTTAAGCTACTTTGCTGCCACAGGACTTGCTCTCAAAGAAGTGGACTCCACTACACTAATGACTGCTGCTGCTCGTGCCTTTTCTCTTAATTGAACAAGGTCCTGGTACCTAATTCTCCTTTTCATCCTCTTTCTCTTTTCCTTACGTGTCCATAGACCCCTAAGAGGCCATGTTTTGTGGAAACAGAGTTCTGTTTCTCAAGACGGGGCATCTACTGCTTTGCAGGTAGAAAAATTGTCAAGGTGACCCCACACATCTGAAATGTTCCTCTTTAATAAATCCGGAGACACTTCACTTGGTGTGTTTGATATCAAGATTGGTTAGCAGAGTCGCTGAGTGTTGGCACAGGTGTTCTTAACCAAAGATGAAACTGTAGGCCCTTAAAAGCAGACGGATTTCCAAAGCCTTATTCTGATTTGCAAACTTCAAAAGCATTTACTGAAGGTGGGGTTGAAAAATCCACTCTAGTATATAAGACCTTATGTTTCACTCTGGAGGTGACAAGAAGGTCCCCTGGGCACCAAATGTCCTAGGACAACGAAGACCTCCCCACCCCTACCCATCCCCACCCCCATTCGCCACCCCCCCACCCCCGGCAACCATGTCCAGGTAGGTATCTTTGAATGAATCTTTTTGCTTCTGGTAGGGGAATCTATAGTTTATTCTCTCTTTCCTGAGTAATTTACTCTACCACAGAAGGGAGAGGGGCTGAGACCACGGAGCAGCCCAGAACCAGTCAAGGAGGGCTGGAGTCGCGTCTCCGTGGCGGGGGCGGGGGCGCGGTGGAGCTGGGCCCTCTGCGCAGCGTCGGCTGTGGTCAGTGGGTGGCTGTGTCTAGTCTGGGCACGGACTTGGGGAGGGCCAGGCCCGCGCGCACTGGCGATGGAGGGGCTGGCGGAGGGTGGATGGGAGGGGTAAGGAAGTGTCAGCCCAACGCCCAGACGAGGCTTAGTTCTGGGCAGGAGGGTGGAGAGCGGCAGCAGGTCCTTTTATCCTTCTCGTTATTTCCTGAAAAGGACTTCTCCTTTAAAAGCGTGTTCTTTCCTCCTCGACATTCACTTCTTCCCACCCCATACCCGTGCTGGGAGAGGCCTGTTTGCTGAGAAGAAGGGAGACGGGATCTTCGGAAAAGGGCTCGGGTCGGCGCCGTCTCCTCTTCGCGGTGGGCAGGCGAGGGCCCCGAGGCTCTTCGTGCGAGAGAGCCCCAGGGGCTGAGGCCGCTGCCCCGGCAGCCACGAGCCGGGGCCGGTGACCTCTGCGCGGGGCCAGCCCGAGTCGCTGCACGAAGCCGCGTCGCTCACGTTCAGTCCCCCACGGTGCGGTCTCTCCTCCTCCCAGCCAGTCTCGGCCGGCACCCGAATTCGGATAAGGCCCGGCCGCCAGTGTCTGAAAGGGCGATTTCCCTGCTGCGGCGCGGGGTCGGGGGCGGGGGAGGGGGGAGGGAGGAGGGAGAGGGGCGCGTAGAGCAGGAGGGAAAGAAGGAGAGCGAGAAGGAGAGGAAGGGTGGGGGAGAAGGAGACAGACAGACAGACTCTGGGAGGGGAAAACCGCAGTCACTTTCTCCCCCCCTCCTCCTCCCCAAATTAAGCTTCCAGGCCTCAGTCTTAGAGCCCCAAGCCCACCCGGTGCGCTTCCTTTCTAGTACGCCGACCTAAGGTCAGGCAGACCTAGAAGTCCGTGCGCGCGTGCTGTAAAAAGTTCCTACGGTCTGACCGCTTGGGCGGACTCTTGGCAGGAAGTCAGCAGAAACACCACCAGTGGGGATTTGTGAGATTCAGCTTGCAGAAAATGACATCTCCTAGTTTCCAGGTTTCCAGCTTCACTTCCCTTTTAGATGACAGGGCCTGGCAGCACCGAGGAGAGCGCCGGGTTGGCCTGCTGAGGGCAGAGCCACAGTCTCCTCGGGGACAGGCTTGGAGAGGTTAACTCTGCAAGGTGAGGGGATGAGACGGACTAGAAGGGGCACTTTAGGTTAAAGTCAGGGAGACCAGGAAAAAACCTAAAAACAAGAGTCCAAATGCATCTTTGAGCTATTTTGGAAAAGTGAGAATGTAAATCATTTGAATAATTCCCTGTCCTTGACCTATTGTTTTCTTGGCATTGATGAAAACGAGCTCACTGGCCTAGAGGAACAACGAGGACTGGTAATGTTTCTCGGCACTTAACAGCATTATTTGTAAGTTTCTATGTTTGCTTCCAACCTGCCTTGATGGATTGTTGCTCTTCCAAAAACTACTCCAACTCTTCAAATTCCTTCACATAACTCAGCTTTTAGTACGAAAAGAGATGAGGAAGAAGAAAAAAGGAGGGTACTGCCGCAGAAAACTAAATACTAGGTAAGGAATTGTCACCTTTTCTCAGTAAGTAGATGAAAAGGTTTGCCTGTCATTCGTTGTCAGCATCACTTTAAACGGAGTGACTGTCCTGTCAACTGTGAGGAGGTTGGCTGTGTTGAGGACCGGGAGTTACTACTCGGTAGGTGGCATCATAACGGAAGGTGTCTCCTTGTCAGAAGTTCCTGCTACACAGAAATCCTCTAGAGCCACCAACTGCCTCAGCCAAGGGACCCACAAGACGACCTAAATTCACACCTTTTTTTTTTTTCTGTCCATAGGGACAGGGTTAGATGGGGAGAGCAAACACCACGAATTGAAAACCTCGATTTTGTTTCATTTATTTAAATAAATATAAATATAAATTTTATATAAAACTATTCACATAAAAAGGGACTTCCAGCACTTGGATTTTAAACTCTCCCCAGGCAAATTTTCAGAAAGCAAGACCTACAGGGTTTACTTTTCTAAATCAATCTCGATTCAATACTTTTATTTGAAAATAACAGGAAATAATCAAGAAACCTGGTGTTCTTATCAGGTTCTGAAAGACAGCAGGAAAGGGAAAATGACATGCGCTTTCAAAACACCCCATACAGTGCTAAACGTAAACCAACCCTGTTTTGTTTTTTTCTGTTATATGACAAGACTGAATAGAATCTAGATTATGTACATTTAAAAAAATCTATTACTGAGAGTGGAGTCTAACAATTAGGTCAAGGAGGAGACGTGAAGGGTCAGACCCTGGGAACGCGCCTCTCGTCCTTCTCCAAATGGGACCATGGGACGGGCAAGGACTTTGACCCCTGGGTGCCTGCCGCGTTCGCATTGTGGGGGCTCCCAGAAGTGTGTGCCGAGAAGGAGGTGACCCTCCCTCATAAGGGGGAAATCTCCTTGTCCTCGTTGGCCGAGGCCGGTGACAAGGAGTCCTCATCCTCGGAGCGCGCGTAATGCGCTTGGCTGCCCACGCACTTGCAGCCCGAGTGACTGTTCCTCTGTGTGCCCTTCCCTTCCTTCTTATGCTTTACCCGGCGGTTCTGAAACCAGATTTTCACCTGCTTCTCAGACAGGTTCAGGTACGTGGCAATTTCGATCCTCCGGAGTCGAGACAGGTACATGTTGGAGGAGAATTCCCGCTCCAGCTCCAGGAGCTGCGTGCTGGTGAACGCCGTCCTCATCCTCTTGCCATTGGGTACCTGGCTGGTGTCCGAGGCCCCTACACACGGGCCGAGAGAGGGCAGAGAGGTCATTCTCGAGACATGCGCTCCCACCCCACGTGCCATCCCTTGAAAAAGACATCTGTCAAGGACCCGCCCGGGAAGCTCAAACAATTACCTGTATCCATCCTTCACACTTCCCTAGTTCCTAGCACATCCTTACTTAACTGAGAAGGGTAGAGACGCCCAAAGCAAGTAAAGGTCTTACACATGTCGGACAGAAAGCCAGAAGATTAAAGGGGCCTGGGGTTTGCATAGCCAGATATTCCCCTTTCAGGCCTCGCTGAGAGGCAGAGGCAGTCAAGCTTAGCCAAAAGCATGGAAACGCTTCAGCCGGACCCAGTGCCGAATGCCACACTGAAGTTCAAACACCCACCCTGAACCTCAGCCAGTTAACATCCTGTTTCTCAGCCTTCAAGTTCGACGTCTCTAAAGCCCCTATATTACGCAATAGTTGGGAACCAGGTACCAGGAACGAGGTGCACCAGGCTGCTTGGAGAGGTTGGCAAGCTAATTTCCACCTTCGTAGAACTTCTTGGGACCATTTCACAGTTACACCAAAAGCCCCTCCTCCCTCCCCACCCCGCCCCCCCGGGCTCCCACTTCCTCCACAGTAGACGAAGTTTGTTCCCGAGAGCTGAGAAAGCGCGGTGCGCAGGTGCTCAAAGACCCCGCCCTACCCATGGTGAGGCAGTGGAATCTCCGAGGGTCCGCCACGTTGTAGGTGGTGGCGGCGCAGACAGGTGCGTGGTGCTGCGGGTGCCCCAAGGCCGCCGCGGCGGCTGCCGCTGCTGCCGCAGCCGCCGCGGCAGCGGCAGAGCCAGACTGTTGGGGCTGGTGGTGGTGATGGTGGTGCTGCGGCGGGTGGTGGTGATGGTGCGCGTGGCTCACGCGCGGGCAAAACTGTGCGTCCCCAGGACCAGAAGAGAACTGACTCTTGAGCAGGGGCAAGGCCCCGGCGCCTCCCGCCGCCCTGCCACCCCCGGCCCCTGTACCCCCAGTCCCTGCGCCCGCGCCGCCGGAGCCCGTCGGCCCCCGAGAGGAGTGCAGGTGCGAAGTGACGCAGAGAGGGCAAACGCAGAACGCGCCGCTCTTGCGAGACGGGCAGCCGGGCCCGGACACCGACATCACCAACGGGGACGGCATGCCCAGCGGGATGAAGAAATCTGGCCCCGGGTGCGGCTCAGGCAGCGAGGGCTCGGGCCGTGAGGAGTCCTTGATGATCAGCGAGTCGACATAGAAGGAGCGCGACATGTCGGGAAGGGTGGGTGGCTGGAGGGCCAAGCCGGCTGCGGTGCCCGCTCCCCTCTCCTGTTCAGAGCTCTGCCCCAGGCGCAGCGCGGATGCAGGCGGTCAAGCCCTTGGGGACGCGGAGGTGTCGGCGTCTGGGCTGCGAACAAAGGGGTCCCTGGAGAGGGCTGATCCTCATGTCCCCCGCCCGGAGCCCCGGCTCCGGGATTTTATAGCCCCCACCCCAGCACGTGATGCTGCTGAGTACCGCTCGGCTCAGGCTCCTCCGCAGCTCCCCACCCTCGGGATAGGCTGCCCGAGTCACAACAGAAGCAGCGAGGAGGGGCGGGCGCGCTGCAGGGAATAACTCGGAGGAGGGGGGTGGGGGAGACTTTGCAAAGTGTAGGTTTTGTTAATTTCGCGGGGAGGCCGGCCTCCTCCCCCTCTTTCTCCACGCTTTCCCGAGAAATCAGAGCTGCATCCTCCATCCCACCCCTTCTCAAGCCCCAGCCCTGGCCCAACTCCTCCCGAAGCCTGGCCGCAAAGCGCACCAGGTGGGAACTTTGAGACCTTTTGAATGGGGTTGCCCAGTGTTCCCTGGTCCTCTGTGCCAGCCATGGCTGAGGCGCGATAAAGTGTGAGGCCTGCAGTTTGGAGCAGGATACGGGCAGAGGGTTGGCAGCAGCCCAGTCCCGGAGTGCGGCTTAGGCCACGGACACACATACGCACACACTCAGTCTCCCAGCTTTTGGACTTGACCAAGGTCATTCGTGTCATTTCGGTGGCTAGTTCCTGAGGGACCCTGGGAGTAACGGTGAGGCCATCCAGCTGAGAAGCCGACAAGCTTTTCATTCCAATTTTTGAGAAGCTCTACAATGCCTTTGCACTCGGGGCTACTCAGATCAGTGACCCTTCCGTGTCCCTGTATGATGGGCAGCTGCCCCTCTGGCAGACAGGGATGTTGAAGAGTCGCTCTTTTCTTTCTACAAATGGCTCCACCAGTACACGTTCAGGCCAAACCCACAAACTCCGCCCAAGGGTTCGTGAGAGGGGCCTCAAGCCCTAGCCCCCTGGCCCACTGGAGACTGGGCAGGGTTTGGGGAGGCCTTTGCTCTGGGACCCCTCTCCCACCTCTCCTTCCCTTTTGCGGTTCACAGACTTGGGCAGCTAGCAGACTAACCAGAAAGCACTACCCCTCTGCACTCATTTAAAGCCCCCAAAAGATTGCAGGAAATGGAGCCATTCAAGGAACCCAGCCTCTGGTGGGAGAAGAGCTTTGGGAAAGGAAACCTCCCGGTGGCACAGGGTCCAGTGGAGGACCGAGTGGCTGCCAGGATGGGGGCTGCTGACCTTCAGGGAAGGCAAGGTGACAGCTTTCTCTCCTTATCCCTGCAGAAAATGTGTCTGGAGCGGGGAGGTAAGCAACAACTACAGATCCGATCCTTGCCCCCAAACAACTAACTTTAGGCCTGAATTCACGGAGGTGCTAAGAAACTTGGGGGCGGGACTTCCTCCACCTGTGAGAAGCAAGTGCCCAAATCCTAGGGAAGCGCAGGCTTCTCAGCTGGAGCCATGGCTGTCTCTCTGTCCTCTGTCTTTCTGTCTCTCCTTTCCCCCTTTTCATCTCTGTGACAGTCTCTCTTGCCCGCTAGAGAAGTGTAATTGGGTTGTAGCGATGCCCCGCTCTGGGGAGCCCAGGATTTATGGATGGCAATTAAAGTTTTATGAATTGCAGCTGAGGCTGGTTATTGAGCTATTCGAATGTGATTAGAATTCAATTAGAAAGTGGTTAGTAGACGGTGGGTCTCCAGAGTGTAAACAGACAGCTATTCCAGAAATGTGCTAATCCAACATCTTGTGACAACAATTAAGGAGTCTCAGGGCTTAACTTTGGGCAACTCAGCTGTAACTACTTTTGTACCACAAGGTTCGTTGGCGCAGCCATTGCAGATGCTCAGCCTGAACCTGGCCCTGCCTGGTCCAGCCCAAACTCACTCAAATTGATAGAATCCAGGCAACCCCTGGGATCATTCCGACCCCAAAAAGAAGACTGGGAGCTCTACCATCAGGAGAGGCTTAATGACAGAGTGTTTTTTACCGGCCTAAATTATCCAAATAGATGACATGATAGCCTCATTCACTTTGCAAGTTATATATATATATATACATACACATATGTATTTAAAATTACATATTATAAGATATTGCATGTAAAAATATATATTACTTGTTCATTTTGCAAATGTATACGCATCTCTCCTTTTTCTCCTCTGGGCTAGGTAGAAGTTAATCTAAAGTCTATTTGGGGCTGAAGTTTTGCGTGTCAGTGTTCCCAGTGGCTCTGGGTGTGCTCACCCATGCTGGTGTGCTGGAATTTGTGCTTATAGGAGGACCGCTTCATTTTGGAGAATCCTAACTACAAAGCTTCAGCATCTAATTCAATTTATACTTGGCTATGGAAACATGCAGTTGGAGTCGGAGTGCTAAGGCATTTTGAGAAAAGTGAGAGGCTTAGGGCTGCAAGGTGGTCAGCAGCTTGGGCCAGACTGAGGCCCAAAGCAGACCATGTCTGAGAAACTTGCCTATTAGGGCACCTGGTTAATTGCTTGAGTCCAATAAGAACACGTAGTTGGGCCCTGGCTGGTGTAGCTCAGTGGATTGAGCGCGGGCTGGGAACCAGAGGGTCCCGGTTCGATTCCCTGTCAGGGCACATGCCTGAGTTGCAGGCCAGGACCTCAGTGAGGGCCATGTGGGAGGCAACCATACATTGCTGTTTCTCTCCCTCTCTGTCTCCCTCCTTTCCCCTCTAAAATAAATAAATAAAAATCTTAAAAAAAAAAAAGAACACGTAGTTGGGGGTCATGTTCCATATTAGAGTCCTTCTCTTCTTAGACTTCTCTTTAGTTCTCTTTGGCTCTCTCAGTGTTCTCCTCATCTGTCTGTCTGTCTGTCTGTCTGTCTGTTTCTCCTTTCCTCCACTCCAGCCTGGTCTTCAGAAGCAGGCCCCCCTATGCCTTACCACCCCCTCCCAAGGAAGCCTACCCTCCATGGCCCTAGGCAGCTTTGCAGCTCCTGCTGGCCAGCTAGAACCTTCCCCAGGACAGCAGCACCTTGGCTCAGCTCAGAGCAGAAGGCCCGCCCCCAAGATGTTGATGAGCCCCCATGGTGCCCCCACTGCTGCACAATTTTATTTCTCACTGATTCTGTCCGATAAAATTTCATCATCCATTAAGTAATCCCTGAAATGAGAGCTCTTATGAGCCTATAATGAGCTCTAATTGCCACGACTGGGGGAGCCACGTGGAAGGATTTATTTGGTATTAAGCAGCCGGGTACAGAGTACAGGCTGTTACCTAAGCCATTACTTTCATAATTCAAGGAGAAAATTAGTTCTTTTAGTGGGCATCCTTTGATTTCTTCCCTCTTGCTCGGGATGACAGAGGATGGCGTTGTCTTCCTTGAGTGCAAGGCAATGTCACAAGTGCGAAGGTAACACGATTGTCCCCCTTCATCGCCACCCCCCTGCCCAGCCTGGACCGCCACCCTTACTTACCCTGAACTGAGAAAAAAAAAAAAAAATCAAAGCAGTTCAGAGGTGCCGCCCTCTGCCCCTGGACTTTCCAGCTGGAGCCTGGGCGAGCAGCTTCCTCCCAGCTCAAACCCGGGGTCTGAATTCTTGATTGTAGATTTCAAAAAGTCTCCCGGTACTTTACGCCAATCAGGGATCGCACTGGACCTGAACCCCACAATCCCCTCTTCTCCGGCTCCCTTTTTCCTTTCAAGGGCAAAGTCGCAGAAAGCAGAGGGCGGGGACTTGGCGTTGCTTATTCAACAGGCTCTGGAGTTGTGACCCGTGGTCGCGCTCAGCGGTTCCTTCGGCTGTAACTCCCACTTCGCCCCTCCCCCTGCGCCCCCCAAAGCGCCACCCCCCATTCCTACTTCATTTTTCCCCCTCTCAGTTTCAGGGTTTGCCCACACGGTTCTCCTGCCCCTAACCAAGACCGCGAGCAGGGCGGGACGGCCCGGGAGCTGGCGGCGCCGCCTCGGATTTATTTGCTCCTCTTACATTGATTTCATATTAGTTTCCAAAGCGATGAATGATCTCAAAGCTGGGTTTTGTTAGCCGAATACAAACAGGAGACAGGACTTACTTGCCCCCAGCTCCCTTTAATGAGGTCATTATCAAAGCGTGAACAAGTCTATGAATGTTTTATTGAAAGCGCATCGTTAACTTGTATCCATCCTTTTCTCGGAGTGGCATTGTGATATTGCTGTCTGTGGCACATCTTACCCGATATAGCCCGAGATTTCCCCATTCTCTGTAACCAGGCAACCCTTTCTGAATACCCAAAAATTGAAAAGAACCGCTTAGTCTTCAAGAAAGTCCTCAATAATAGTGGAAAAGAACAAAGATCCAGGAGACAACAAAATGCCACAGGGGTGACTTTTCATGAGCAATTATCTCTCATTAATCAGAAGAACAGCTGCAATATTAATTTTCTCTCTTTCTTCCTCTCTTTTCACAGTCCCCAACATTTGAATAATCATAAATTCTGATTTTATGGAGTCACATTTTCAGGGGCTGGAGGAAAGCAGCTACCTAGTTGAAGGAAAAAACACTCATTTAAAAAAAATTAAGTAAAGCTTGCCAACAAAACAAAATGGAAAAAAAAATGAGGGACATACTAGAGAAAATGGTACCCCCTCCTTCTTCTAGAGGGTGGCTGGGAATCGGGACTCTGTTCCAGTGCCCCCTCCCCCTCCCTTCTTTTCTCCCCCCGCCCAAACCTCTTCCCCAGTTGGGCTCTGAGCAGGGCGGAGGGGAGTGTCCCGGCGTCTGGCGTGGGAGTTGCAGCCGGGCTTCTGCCCGTTTAACTTGCAAACGTGAAGCCAAGCGTTGTCGATCTGACCAAAGAGACACTCTTTGGGCGTAACTTGTATTGTGGCCATCAAAAGCCCGCCCGCCTTGGATGAACTGAGACGTGCGTTCCGCAGAATCGGGGCGCTCGCTCTCCTTTCAGTGTCGGGGTGGGGGGGACGGTGGTGATCGTCCGCAGGGTGTGGAGCCAGGGCGGACAACTAGATAAGACAGTAACCTGCAAACGGGCCTGGGAGAGTTCAAGAATCTCATTAAAGCCGAAGCTATAATTAGCAAAATACGCCCCCAGAGAGAACCCAAGCCCCCCTCGAGTAGGAATAAAAGCGGGGAGTTGCGAGTTAGTCCCCACATTCCTCCGCTGGCTGAGGGACGAGGCTGCCCCTTGGTCTGCGCAAATACTGTTTCTTGTAATGCTAGAACGGCGGGCGAAGCCATTCTGTACGAAAGGCAGGCTGCGGACCCTGTGCGCAGGCACCGTCGGAAACGGCTTCTGCTTCGCCCTAGTGTTTATTCGGAGCCGAGGGGCCTTTGAGGAACCTGATTTCGCGTCTGCGCGCTGTAGAGGGGCGACAGTTCACTTTGACCCTGGAAGAAGGGAAGGGGGTAGGCTTCTGCAAAAGGAGTGAGGAGCTTGGCTCAGAATTTCAGAATAGTTTCCGTGAGTTTCGAACAGGGTTTTAATGGCACCGGATTCCCGCCACACAATCGTTCTGCTCCCGACTTCACCTTAATTAATACTCACCCACCACTATATCCTTAAACCTAACAAGTCGTTCCTCCCCCACCCTTAAAGCTCTTCTCTGTCATCAGAATAAAATTTATTGAGCGCCTACTCAGTGCGCAGCGTGTGCTAAACTCCGCGGGGAGCACGCCTGAAAAGGCCCAGACTGTATCCAATAGAATATTGTTTCATTTCAGTAACAATGGCCCGAGGTGGGGAACAATTATCCGGATAATTGAAGCAAATGCTCCACCTCCCGTCCTCCCTCAACAGTTCGCTCAGCGTTAGCCACTTCCCCCCGACCCCCTATCTTTCTCACAGTGGTTTTTGTTTGGGTCCAGGGGGGCTGAATTACACCACTCAGACCATTTCCTCTCTAAAAGCACGGGGCAGAAATAACTGCTTAGCAATGAGATTCAAAACGGGTTTTTTTTTGTTTTAATGTTACCAAAAGGAGAGTGAAGCTTTATAATTTGTAGCAACCTGGTCTTTTTATATATACCCACTTGGTTCTGTGAATGGATAAAAGCGGAGCCTGAAGTGACCCGCAAGGATGAGTGGGTGTTGGCCTGGGACAGGAGGATGGGGGACTGTCAGGCCATCGATGAGTGAGCATGAAAGTTGGGAAGAGCTTCTGCAAAAACTGAAAGGAGGCCAGGGAGTTTAATAGAAGAATCTCAGTTTCTGCATCTGTGAAGTAGGAAAAATGCACACCACCTTCAAGTCCTTATGAGGAAGTAAGGCCTGCCTAGCACAGTTCCTGGCGCCTACTTAGAACCGGTGGTGCTTCTTACTTTCATTATCTGGCACCTGCAGCTCCCTGGGCCCTGAGCGTCGGGAAGGAGGTATCAGAGACCCGGGTTTCTTAGAGCAGAGGTCCCCAACCTCTGGGCTGCAGACCAGTATCAGTCTAGGCCTGTTAGGAACCAGGCCGCACAGCAGGAGGTGAGCTTGAATGTAATGCACTCCAATTATCCCCAAACCATCCCCCTACCTCCAGTCCGTGGGGGCTTGGGGGGGGGGGGAATGTCTTCCAAGAAACCAGTCCCTGGTGCCCAAAATGTTGGGGATTGCAGTCCTAGAGAATAATCAGGAAGCCAGAGCCCCTGCGCAATCATCTCTTCCTCCTGGCGCACCTTTTCTGGCAGCATTTCGCCCTCCAGGGCTCCTTCGCAGCCTGGCGCCCACACCCTGGAGGTGCCTAGCCGGGATTTCTCTAGCCCTGTTTCTGGATGTACCTGTCCCTGTTCAGCAGCCCCATCAACCTGAGCCTGCCTGGCAAACCTTGCCATCTCCCAGTTTGTTACGTCGTCAAAGGCCTCATGTCTTGGCAATCCCCACATGGGACTGTGCCTGAAATTTCAAGGCTCCTTCAGCCTGGAGAAACCTTCCAGATTTGCTGACTTGTTTTGCAGATTGAACATAGGATAATCTTCAAAGTCACCATTTTCAGACCTCTGCCCTGCTCTGAATCAGGAGCCTTGCTTTCGTGACCCCATTTAATCCACACAACCACCTTGACAGATATAGCACCATTACTATGGCTCTTTCTGTGACAATCCTGAGTCTCATTGAAGTTCAAAGACCTACCCAAGGTCACACAGCTAGAGATGGCAAAGGCGGAATCCAGGCTCTGTGGAATGTAGGAGTCTGGTCTTAGGCACTAGGCAACCCTACCTCTCCTAATAATACCTAGCATTTATCAATCACTTTGCCTTATGCCTTTACCGCATCATTTATTTCTCATAATGACCCTTTGAGGGAGGTGCTTTTTAAATAAAGAAATCACTTGTTTATTGTCTACTTCTTGGTTAGTGTGGTTTTCCTATATATTAAAGATTGCAAAGGAGAGGCTGATGTGGCCCACATGACAGAAACGGCACAGGCTGAAACTGGGATGAGGATAGGGAATGTGATTTTTATTCACTGGTGCCCAGAACATACACAGTGCTGAAAGACATCTGGAGCAGATGAAAGCAACATCTTATTCTTTTACTTCAAAAGCCTTCACCGTAATCAGTACAGTTGACTGCAGGCTGCACCTGAGCAGAACCTGGGTCTTTTTCATTTATTCAGCAGTGAATATCAAACGTCCAGCCTAGTGCTGGCATGTATTAGGAGTGAAATAAATATTTGTTGAATGTCTCATTCCTCAGCTAGGTAAACAGGCCTAGGGAGGCTATGCAGCTTGTCCAAGGCCACACAGCATGGAAACGGCAGGAGGAGGACTCAAACTGAGGACTTCCTAATGCCGAGATCCTGCCTGCCTTTTGCCTTTTTTTGCTCGTTGTCACGGGTTTTTTTCTTATTACATGTATTGGGGTGACATTGGTTAATAAAATTACATAGGTTTCAAGAGTACAACTCTATGATACATCATCTGTATAGTGATTGTGTATTTACCACCCAGAGTCAAATCTGTGTCACCATATATTTGACCCCCTTTACCCTTTATTACCCCCCTCCCCCCCTCCGCTAACCACCATGCTGTTGTTAGGATCCTTCTTCCCTTTTCACCCTCTGCACAGGTCCCTGCGCCTTGGCCGCAGGGACTGCGCGCAGACACCTGGTCGGGTGGGAAGTCGGCTCTCATCACTTCCCCCCACCTGCACACGTCTGGTTGCTGCAGAAGGAGGTGGACGTTGTCAGAGGTCCGAGAGGCAGCCCCCTCGACAGGGGTAAATAGGCTCTGAGACTATGACTCTGCGAGGCGCTCCTGGAGCTCCCGCCGCTGCTCACCCAGCGAGAACTGCAGCGCACGCCTTCCCAGGAGTCTCCTTCCCAGTGGCGCTCTCTCTCTCTCCGAGTCGCGGTCTTACCCCTCCCTGGCTAACCTATGTCTTACTGGAACACGAAGCAACTCCAAGCGACCGCATTCCACACGCAGCCTGAAAACACCTCCATCAGCAGCGGCCCCCAAACACCTGCATCCACACCCCCGCACAGCGTGCCAGCTGCAGAAGGTGCGCATGCGCGAGCGTGAGTGCAAGGGGGAGACTCCCGCGTGAGTCTGTGTGTGCGCAAGCGCGCGTGAGGAGTGTGTGAGAGGGTGGGTGGTGAGCGTGCGTGGGCGTAACAATGAGTGCGTACGTGAGTGTGACACGATGTGTGTACATGAGCGTGTGTGAGGTGAATGTACAGTGTCTGCCAGTGTGTGAAGAGGTGGTGCATGCATTTGAGAAGTAGCATGTGCGTGTATGTGTGAGTGTAAAAGTGAAGAATGTAAGTGATTGAGCGCTTGAGTGGGGAGTTGTAGCAAAAGTGTGTGTGTGAATATAGGAATATGTGAATATATGAATGTGGGAAAAACAGTGTGTGAGGACGTATGTGCTGGGGTGGGTGTGTGCGTGGGCGTCGGAATGTAAGTGTGCTCCCCTGAGTACTCTTCAGGGTGCGTGCAAATGTGTAATAACGTGTGTGTGCGACAGGCTGTGTGTGAAAAGTATGAAGTGTGAGCGTGTGAAAATGAGTGTGGATGTGTGAGAGCGTGTGTGAAGTTTGCGTGTGAAGGAGTATGCCTGCGTGGGGTGCGTGCCCGGGGCCTTGGAAATGCGGGGTTGGGGGGGCCGTAGGAGCAGGAAAGAAGCGGGTGGAGAGGGAGTTTCCTCACGTGGAAACAGAGTTGCACTAAGCAGGGAAGGGCTCTGGGAGCAAAACCTGGGTCCCCTCACCCCTTTTTAAAAGCTGCCTTCAATTTTTTTCACTCACCCTCTGGATCATCTTTCTGTCCATTTATTCAGCGAGCATTTATGGAGTGCTTACAGTGTGCCAGGTTCTGCTTTAGCAACTGGGGGAACCGGGAGAACAAGATAGTTTAGGTCTCCCTCACTGTGGAGCGTCCACGTCTGCTTTGCAAAACACAAATTTTGGCCTCTGCCCTTAAGCCAAGGGGCTTGGAGGGCTGCGGTGATAGCCTTGCAGGAAGTGCATGCATTCCATCTCCATCCTATCCTCAACTGTTTCACTGCACTGTTGAGCTTGGGCTTGGGGAGGTTCTGGGTGTAAAGCACCCCCCTTTGGCAATGGAAACATCAACCCTGCTCATAGAGTGGCTGTGAGCATCAGATGGATTATCATGAAAACCTTTGGCACAATGCCTGCCACATGGTTAGCACTCAATATCTGCAACAATGATGATAGGAAGATGATGTTCTCCAGGCCTTATGGAATGCTTTGGAGATGGGGAAATACTGCGTTTGTGGGCTACAGACCGTAAGAGATTATTTATGGATTTAAATTAAATTAAATTGATTTATGTATAATATTACAGTCCTCTCTAGCATCAGGTTGTGAGTTTCAGATGCTGGTCTTCATTCTTCTCTGGTGACTTCTTCCCTTTCTGGACCGATGGCATTGATAGCGCTGTTGCGGAGGGGAACTGAAAGCGCAGTGGGAGGAGACAGCCAGCACCCGCGGGGGCGGGGCGTTCTTTCAGCAGCCGGAGAAGTCTGTCGAGTCCTTCAGTGTACCACTGAAGTGAAAAGGAATGTTTTCACAGTGACACAAAGTATGTGCTGTAATTTAACTTCGTGAACAAAACTTCCGGTGAAATATGACATAGGAAATATGTTTCCTGATTAGCCATGTACTTCCCTGAAACAAGGTACTTCATAAACAATTGAAGGATGTACTTTTTTTGTTTTCAGAGAAGGCTCTCTTATTAAGATTTCTCTCTTTCTTTTTCTTTTTTTTGATGTTCTAACTACGGTTGTAAAATAATTTTATTTTAAACCAAAAGTCATGTTTAAAGGTTGAATTTCCTTACTGAGACTTTTTTAAGGAAAAAATATATCACAAAGAAGTCTTGAAAAGTGTGAGAGTTAATTGCTGCATCCAGTTTGTTAATGAGTAGCTGGAGAAGCATTTTGCCATTGTCCAGCTGACTCATTTCATGTTCTAGCTGGAGAAAGTCCAGACAGATGAAGCAGTGTAAGTGGTCAGTTCCTCCAGCAGTCACGAGGTAGCAACATCTCAATTTTGTTCCTCTAGCCACAGTTGTACATTTGCTGGGAGATGCCCTGGCAACTGGGGCCAAAGAAGGGAGAGGAGTTTCATCTCTCTTCTGTATGGGTACATCTCTGTTGTTGTCTGCTCTGTTTCATCTCTCTTCTGTATGGGTACATCTCTCTTGTTGGCTGCTCTGTCTTCTGGTGGCTCAGACCGAAACCCTGGGAATCTCCTTGACTCCTCGCTTTCTCTCTGTACATTTAACTCATTGGTTAGTACTGAGGCTCTACCTTTAAATATATTCAGAAACTGACCACTCTCCACACCCCCCTGCCCCACTATCATTTGGGTTTATATCACACTCTAGTCTCCCGATTAGGCTCCTTCCTCCTATACTTGCCTCTACAGTCTGTTCTCAACCCAGGAGCCAGAAAAATCCTCTTAAAATAGAAGTCATGTACAATGGAATACTACTCCACTAAAAAAAAAAAGATGAAAAATTACATTTGTAACAACATGGATGGATCTGGAGGGTGTTATGCTAAGTGGAATAAGTCAGATGGAAAAGGACAAAATTATGATTTCACTTGTGTGTAGAATATAAAACCAAAAAAAAAAAAAAAAACCCAAAAAGAGAGAAAGAAATGCAGTCGCCAAAGAACTTGCGCTCATGACCCATGGACATAAACAATGGTGTGGGGTTTGCCCGAGGGAGTAGGGGCGGGGGATGGGTGGAAGGGGACAAAAGGTTCTGGGACAACTGTAATAGCATAATCAATACAATATTTTTAAAAAGAAAAAAAAAGAAATGCACAAATGAAAACAGACTCATAGATAGGGACAACAGAGTGCTGGTTACCAGAGGGGAAGAGGGTGTAGGAGAAGGGCAAATGGGTAAAAGGGGTCAAATGTATGGTGACGCATGGAAACGAGGACCTTAGGTGGGGAGCATATATTGAATTATAATGTTTTACACCTGGAACTTATTTAATATTATAAACAAATGCTAATTCTATTAAAAAAATAAAAGTCAGATCTGGTCAGGGCAAGAACCAAACCTTACAATGGCCCAAAAGGCCCTCCCTGATTGGGTTGTGACTCTTTCTCTGACCTCCTTCCTCTTCTTGGCCGACTGGCTCGTTCTGCTTTCCTGGCTGGTCCGGGCCTCCCCTGCGCTGGCCTTGCCTTCTGCCAAGAACTCTTTCCTACAAGTCCACTTCTCACCTCCGGTCTTCCCTCAGATCTCATTGTTCTCAATATTTTTAAAATACCGAAGCCCCTACTGTGCCCCCTGTACTCCGAACCCTCTCACCAGGCTTATGTTTTTCTCCCATAGCACTTGCCGCTTTCCGGTAATCTACATAAGGCACCGGGTGTACGTGTTTATTTCACAGAACTCCCTGTGTGAATGAAAGCTCCTGGAGGACATTTGTGTCCAATGGGGTCGCTGAAAACAGTGCCTGGCACAGTAGCTATCAATTACTGTTTGACGCGGGACCTACAGAAAGCCAGTGTTCTTCGTAGATGCCTAACACAACTCTATCTCACCTCTGCAAAGCACGCCGAAGTTTACAGAGACTCTTACATGTGCTGTGCCATTGATTCTGCACGATTATATAAGCAACATCGGACTTTTTTTCAACTGTTATTTTCACAGTGAGGTATTCAGAAGTTAAAGGACTTGCCCAAATCAGATTTAGAAATGGGATCTAAATCAAAATGTCATTTTGGGTGGGGGACAAGTTCTCCATTCTAGACCTCTTGGCTGAATGAAGAGAACTAATAGGTTACTGGGTTCACTGTGGATCCTTGTAAATCCTAGCCCCGGGATGAGGGCTGGGGTCCTTGCTCCACTGTCTGCCTTCGGTATTACGTAACTGCTCAAGCCCCAGCTAAATGAGTGGTGCTTGGGGAAACACACCACAATGGCCACATCCTCTTGTTTTTATAATCTGCACAGGGTGGAAAACAAGAGATATTGTCTTGTTAGCTTGACCTCATTTGGAGTCTGGCCTGAATCTCTGGACTTGGCTGGATGCCCTCCCTCATCTGACTGCTCTGGGCAAACCAACATACTGTCTTAGTCAGTGTATTACAGTTCCTTCCTCATGTTTGGGTTCTCTGTCAGTCCATCAGATTCAGCTGATACTCGGGCTCATTGACTGCACACTGATGGAGCAAGACAATGTCCCTAATTCTCTAGGCACACACAGTGCCATTGTTTTCTACAAATACTAGTAATCATGCTTTTACCAGAGCATTGGTATCTCAATAGTAATTAATAACTGTTGTTGAAATGTATCATATTGAACTACAAAAATGGGGGGAAAAGTGATATTCACAAAATAAATGTAAAATAAAATTTATAAACTGAACAAGTTTTTAAAGGTAATGCTTCTTCCTCAAGGATATTCTCATGTAGTAAAATAATGACAGTCACTTCTTTGTTATCTCTTGAATAGCATAAATTGTTACTTTTCTATGTGAATGGGGAAAATGTAAACATTTTGAGACAAGAAAAGGAAAAGAACAATTTAATTGTTTATTGAAATATTAATTCAGTGTTTGGTTATTCACAGATTATCTACATGCCATCTCCATTTAGAATGTAATACATGTTGTTGCAATTATACAGTATTTTCCTGTTCCAGGTGTTCTAAAGCAACGGAGGCAGTAATTAGGAATGCAGAAGGCATAGCCGAGAAAGGAGCAATGGCAGCCAAAGTTAATAGCATCATTGTTGGTACAGAGGGGGCTCTTTACCTATGGGCTGTTTTTTTGTTTGTTTGTTTTTTGTTGTTTGTTTGTTTGTGTTTTTTGAGATCAGGCAAGTTAATGGAGTCCCAAATAATGTGTCTAAGAATGATCACAATACATTTATGTTGGGCAGAATGATCTCTACCCAGAGGGGACCCTTGGTGTATTTAGTTGTCAACAAGACATATCAGAATAATGGCCACTTTAAAAAATTACAGTTGTCCCACTGTAAGTTAAGGTCTATCCAGAAAAAGTTCAGCCATTGTTAATATAACAAGAACAGTTTGTATGACATCAGTGTCACCTGGCAGCCAAGGAGGGTGGACTGGAATGAGCATGTGTGAACAATGATGACTTAACTGCACTAGTCAGTGGGGCTGGTAGACACCATTGAGTGAGCACATATACTGTGTGTCCATCGCATTCAAAATGACTGAGCAAGTAGAGCAACGAATCTGCATCAAATTTTGCATTAAGTTTCCTCCATGGAAACTATCTGGATGATTCAGAAGGCCACAGCTGGTGATTGGCAGGTTTATCATGACAATGCTCCTGTTCATGTATCACGTCCTGTGCAGTTTTTTTTGCAAAATATCAAGTCACCCAGGTGACTCAGCCCCTCTACAGCCCAGACTTGGTGCCCTGTAACTTCTGGCTTTTCCCAAAACTAAAATTACCTTTGAAAGGGAAGAGATTTCAGACCATTGATGAGATTCAGGAAAATACAAGGGGCAGCTGATGGCGATTGGGAGAACTGTGTCTACACTGAAGGGAACTGAGGCATCATTGCCTAAGTATAATGTTTCTTGTATCTTGTATCTTCTTCAATAAATGTCTCTATTTTCATATTACATGGCTAAACACCTTCTGGACAGACTTTGTATAAAGCCTGGGTCATATTGTTAGAGGTCATATTCTGGAAATACAACTGCAGTTTCTATTAAAATTCAGTTTAGTTTAATTCACCATTCTTTACTGAGTGTTTCCGTGTGCTAGGAGATGGGGCTGCAAAGGTGACTGGCGCCAAGTGCAGTCCTCAGTGCATTCTAATAGGCATGTGGTAGTGGAATGCAACAGTCTGTGGAACTGTGGAGGAGAGAGCCATTCTTTTTTTCAGCTGACAACAAACAGGGACTCTAGGATTGGGCCTTGACCTATTTACAGGATGTGCTCAGATTAAAAAACAACACAACAGGGCAAAAAGTAGGACAATTGTAATAGAATAACAGTAAGAAATTAAACAAATAAAAATAAGAACAACATGACAATAACAGTGTGAGGAGAGACTTCTAGCCAAAGGTCCATTAGCCAGTGCAGGCCTAGAAGATGGCTGTGCATTATGTGGAGGTGGAAGAGCTGCGAGCAGGAGGGAAAAGCAGTGATGGCTGCTTAGTATTTAGCGCTTAGCGGCAGAAAGCAAAGGGTCTGAATGGTAGGCGAGTATGAGACACCTGTATATTAGATGGACAGTCTTTGAAGGTTGCTATGGAGAAAATTGAAACGCTGTGTTGTAATCATTGTAAAGGACGCATGGGAAGAGAAACCAGAAGCAATTAAAATCTTAAAGTCCAGTCTCAAGATAATGAAGATCACATTAATCAGTGGTGGCGGAACGGAGAGGAGAGGACGAATTCAAGAGTCATGTACAAGGGAGAACCAACAGTCTTTCATTACTAATTAGACGGGACGTGGGTACAGAAGGAGAAAGAAGTCAGTGGGGATTTGGATTTCTAGCTCAGGTGTCTGCATTACTGATGATGGTGTTAACAAACACAGCCATTACAAACGGAAGGTAAGCAGTGGTGGGGTTTTTGGTGGTTTCAGATGGGCTTGTGGATACAGTAGATGGAAGAAAAAGATAACGTATTTGGTTTTAAACACTTTGAGTTGTAAGTGCAGCCAGAACAGCCAAGGGGAAATTTTTGATGTATGGGAGCAGTTGGAAATATGGATCTGAACTTCAGAGAAATTAGGGTTGGAAATAAAAATGGCATCAGCCTATAGCATTTAAACTATATGTAATAGTTGCAGCATCAAAATAAGCTGAAGTGAGTAGGGGTTGGGGCAATGGTCCGGAAACGCCTCAGATTGTTGTTTCAGCACAGTACCTCTCGGTGATTGGCACGTGGTGTTTAACATGACTGTTGAATGCTGACTCTGTTTCAGAGTCTCACTTCCCTTCTCTCAGGAATTGTATAATCTCTTGGTCAGTCTATCTGGGGGTAATCAGATACTCACTGCTTGATAGTGAGATTAGAATACAGGGGGTTTGGAAACCAAATCAAGGTTTAAGGTGGCTTGGTGTGAGCATGGGATTAGAGTTAAAAAAGAAAAGCCTCCTTTAGCAAACCACGCGCCTTCGAAAGTTGGCCTATGTACTCCTTCCTCTTCCCATTCCATCTAAGAACTAGAGGGTAGTGAGGAAATCCTGATGTCGTTTTTTAGATACCCTGCCTTGTATCCTTTCCAAAAAGACTTCCTTTTCCATAGACCTTAGACATTTTCTGATTGACTCACCTTATTTCCACAGGGCTTGTTGACAACTTATGCCATGGCCCCATTGAGTGGGGCAGCCAGATCTTATGGCCTGGTCCAAGCTTATTACTGCAGCATTGCTTAGCTCCTCAGTCTGGGTCAGAATCTTGAGTGACTGCTCCAGGTTACAAGATGTTTGTGTTTTCCTGAAGGACTTCAATACTTGCAAAATGGCCTGTCATTTCCACCTCCAGAAAGAAGATTGCTCATCTTTGAGATCCCATGTAGGTAGAAAATGATAATGATAAGGTAATGCCTGAATTCATATACAGTATCACCATTTATTATCAGCTATATTTTTTTATTGGCCCTGGCTAATTTCCATTAGTTACTTCATTGCCTAACTGCCCTCATCCTATTACATTCTGGATCAACCTCTCTGCCTCAACCCAGCAGGCCCCTTTGGGATCCATAGCACGCACAACCCCATAAATTCCTCACTGTTTACATATATGGTAACTATACGTTTATCTCAATATAGTATATCTTGGGGCCTAATTCTCAGGATTTATTTAAGAATGCCCTTAATCTTTCCAGAACAATCAGCATCACCTAGGGAGATGGTTAAGTTGAATGGACTGTTTGACTAAGTCAATTTGAAATTTCTTTTTTTTTTTTAAATTATTTTATTGTTGTTCACTTACAGTTGTCTGCATTTACCCCCACCCCCAACCCCAGGCAAACCCACCTCCCTCCCTTGCTTCCACCCTCCCCCTTGGTTTTGTCCATGTGTCCTTTATAGCAGTTCCTGAATACCCTTGTCCCCATTATCCCCTT
>PVJI01006976.1:0-81929 GCA_004026765.1 Micronycteris hirsuta | reverse complement strand
AGTAAGTCATGGAACAAAAATCAGTGTATCTGTAAATGTAATTTTTTGGGATTTCATATTTGATTTGGGATGGATAGAATTATGTTTTGACAGTTTTGCTGTAAACTACTTGATGAATCACAATATATCACTATCACCACTAATTACCACATTTTCATTAATCTTATATACTTTGGTTAATACATTTTGCTGAATCCAATGTATCACTATATTGATAAACAGTAATTATAGACATAAGGACACCTGAACTTTGAAATCATCATGAAAAAAATGTTATTAAAATTATGTGAAGCCAAATGTTTGTTTATCTAGACATATTTAATTGCCAGCAAAAAAGCAATTAAAGTTGCTATAGAATAAGAGGCCAACCTTCGTTAAACGTGGTTTTAAGATTGTTACAGAACTTGTGGTGATGATAACATGGTGTCTTGGAGGATGTTAACAACTGTAGCGGAGTGTTAATTAAGAATGATGTAATCTGCAGCTCAGAATTATTAGTATCATATGTTAGTTTAGCTGGACAAGAGCAAGACCTAGTTTCAGTTATGATGAGGGCTCAAGTTGTATTTATAGTTGGAAAGATTAACATTTTCTTTTTATGCTGTTCTTGAGACAATTTAAAAATTCTGAATGAAATACAGTCAAATGTAAACATTAAGTCCCTACTCATTTACATATGTGCCAGATTTTCAAACTGATTGCTATTTGAACCTAATCTGTCATTGCTGGCTGCATTAGCTACAACAAACATTACATTTACATATTGATTTCTTATTTTGTTTTAGTGTAAATAATCCATAATTATAGTAAATTTGGTCTTTTGTTGACAAGAGCTCATATGACTGTAAGTTTAGAATGGAAATTTAAATCGCAGTGTGTCATGCTTTTTAATTTAAAATCTTGATATATCTGAAAGGATAAAACGATCATTGCAGATCATAAACTATTCCCAATGAAACAAAAGAGAGAATATTTTTTAAGGCCGTTTGGAATGATATGAATTGTAAAGTATTAGTGAAAAAGTCAACAGCACATTCCAAATTTATTTACATTTTAATAATAAAAAGTCACAGTAATTGGAAAGAAATTACTGTTTTTCTTCAAAATCAAGTCATACTTTAAAAATAAAACTATTGGAAATTAGCCTTCTAAGCCTATTGTTTTACATTGTTATTTTTGTTTCAAATATCCAGTGCAAGAAAACAAATAGAGTATGCACACAGCAGGAATGAAACAGGAGATTTTTGATTCATGTATTGGTGTTAATACTTGACTCATCTTGACTGCGTATACAGCATTGATTTGAGAAGTTAAATTTCATAGACAACAACCCATATTTTATCAGTGGACGTATGGTCTTATTAAGTAGCACCAGTAACAACTTCATGATTTTCATTTATGTTAATGAAAAGTATATTGTATTTTTGAAGTTAAAATATGGGGCCCTAAATGGCCCAGTTAAATACTGCAAAAATGATAGCTATCAGATTGTTCATTTTTTTATGGTTTACAATTTTTTTTATGGAGATATAATTTACATACAATAAATGCACAATTCTCAACCATCCCTCATTTATGAGTTTTAACAAAAGTGTATTGTTTTCTACCATGGATTTTAATTTGCATGTGTATGTACAGGTGTTTACAGCCAGCCAGCCATTTAGAAGCCTGTGCTGAACTGATGGCAGGTGTTTACTTGAGTGCTGTGAATACAGAAGCCCTAAAAGCCCCTGTGTTAGTCAGTTTAGTCTGCTTTAACAAAATACCGTAGACTGGATGGCTTAAACAACAGACATTTAGTCCTCACAATTCTGAAGGCTGCGAAGTACAAGATCAAGGTACCTGAAGGTTTGCTCCCTAGTGGGAAAGCCCTTTTTCTGACTTGCAGATAGCTGTCTTCTCACTGTGTTCTCACTTGGCTGATAAAGAAAAAAAACAAAACTGTAGTCTTTTTCTCTAATAAGGATGCTAATCCCTTTTTGGGGGTCCCACACTCATGACTTCCTCTATCTAAATTTAATCACCTTCCAAAGGCCCTAACTCTAAATACTGTCACATTGGAGGTTAGGATTTTAGCATGAATTTGAGGTGGGACACAAATACTCAGTCCATAACAGCCCCTGAAGCCCAAGATTTAATTTGTTGTTTTGCTACTCTAGCTGTTTAATCTTGATAGATTTGTACTTTGTAACAGTGAGTGCTTCCCCTAGAACTGTTACTGGTTTAATAGGAAGGCTATGGTTTAGCCTGGTAAAATCTACACACTGAAGACTTTAAGAGGATTCTTAATTCAAGGAATTGCTGAAGAGAAATCCTTAAGTTACTGTTATTCTTGATGCAAGACAGCCTACCTACTACTGTTCTACCCTATGAAATTGGCTTGCTTCTATTTGGCAGTAGGGAAGCCAATTCCTCTTTTTAATAGGGATAATAACAGTTTATAGCCACATGATGATCAAATGATCATTCAGTACTGCAGTGCAGCTTTAAGTTGACCTTGGAAAATCACTGCATCCTATGTGATAAAATAGTCATGTGCTTTGGTCATTAAGTGCTCTTTCAAAGTGAAGTAAAGTCAATGACAGAAAAGACTTACATTTATTAATGTTGTCGCTTTTATCAGTATTGGACATATGGGGGCTAAAAATGTGCCCTGGCTGGTGTGGCTCAGTGGATTGAGTGCTGGCCTGGGAAAGGAAAGGTCGCTGGTTCGATTCCCAGTCAGGGCACATGCCTGGGTTGTGAGCAAGGTCCGCCGTTTGGGGCGTGCTAGAGGCAGTGGATTGATGTATCTCTTGCACATTGATGTTTCTCTCCCTCGCTTTCTCCCACCCTCCCCTCGCTCTAAAAATAGATAAATAGTCTTAAAAAAGAAAACAAAAATGTACAGTTTTTAAGTTTGCATGTATAAAAATGTAGCTTCATTTATTAATTGTAGCTTTTGTGTTAACACTTGCTATACATTATTTTCCCCTTATTAAAAAAACTGGAAGGAAATATAAAATGCATTAAATTAAGTCAGTAAATTACAATGAATTTGGTACACATTAGAAGGCAGTTATTTTACAGATGACTTCTCTGTTCCTGAAAAATGTTCACAGTTAAATTGGAATGAGATCTCTCCAGGCAGAGGTGGACATTCTGTTAATGAAAGATCCTGGAAGCCCAAGACTTGTGGACAGAAAAGGAAGCAGAGAAAAGATGTTTTATTGAAAGTATTTCTAGAATTGTTTTGGTGGCTTAGATATTAATGCTTAGTTATAATACTGAAAAAAATTTTTAAAGATTTTATTTATTTTTAGAGAGGGGAAGGAAGGGAAATGGAGAGGGAGAGAAATGTCACTGTGTGGTTGCCTCTTAAGCACCCCCTACTGGGGACCTGGCCTGTAACCCAGGCTTGTGCCCTGACTGGGAATCGAACCAGCAACCCTTTGGTTTGCAGGCCAGTACTCAATCCACTGAGCCACATCAGCTAGGGCTAATACTGAAAATTTTAAGGGAGTGGATATCTATCTATCTATCTATCTATCTATCTATCTATCTATCTTTTTATAGTTCTCTTTTATATCCTACCTTCTCCCTCCTCCCCCTACTTTTAAAATTAAGAACCTGGCCAGGAGAATTATGAATATGTCTAGCACTTTGCCTGGTAATTGTTTTAAAATGTTCACATTCATTGTATTATGCTGTATTACTGGTATATAGGTTTGGTTTGTTTGTTTTTGCAAATAGCCACTAGCTCAAAGCTTGGGGACAATGTATATGGTTCTCTTTACATTTTAAACATTAGTTTCAGTCTGACTGGAGGATAGAACAATGGTAAGTTTCAGTGGCAAGGTTTGAAAGGAAAGTGTGAATCGTTTTGTAGAAACAAAACCATCTCCTTGTTAATGCAAATATTCAAACTGAAAGGAAAATCATAACGGAGAATGAAAAACAAAAAAACGGTGAGAATAATTATTCTATCAAAACATTTATTGCATTGGGTTAAAATTTAGATTGCTTTTGAAAAGCTTCTACATTTGCTTTCATTTTTCCTTCTCTCTCTAATTGGAGAAAAAACATTTCATTAAAAAAAAAACACCCATTTCATATTATTTCTCATCTACCTACTTTTGTTGGCAGTGATCTTCGGAGCTACTTTAAGGGTCAAAATTTGAAGTAGTATGAATGACTTTGCAATTTGAAGGTAAAAGACAGCATGCTTGAAGGTGGGTTAACCGTGGCTAACTATCCTAACCACCCATTTGAAGACCCTGTTAAGGAGAAAATTGCTCTTAATGCAGCAACTGAAGACTCAATTCATTCTGCTAAGCAGCAGCTAGAATAAGTCTGCCTAGATAATATTTTAGCAATAGTCTTTGCAAATTAGCACAATAAATTTCTTACAGCCTTCTCTGCTCCTTCCCATCCTTCTACCCCCTGGAGGGGTGGGGGTGGAACTCATGAAACAAAACATACTCAGTTCACATGCCAAATTTGGTGGATTTCTTTATATTTTATAGCATTTTAGGAAAAGTGGTATTACAGTTCTTTGCAGATTACCAGATATGAATTGTAAGTTTGCTTGTCTGCCCATCTCTCAATAAACTCAGTGAAGGCAAAGGTATGATCTTATTGGGTTCTCTTCTCCTGTACCTGGAGGACAGATTATTAGTTAGACCTGGGCCACTGCTACTTATTTTGTGTAAAAGGAAAATGATAACTTCTTAAGTTGACAGGAAACTCTTTGCCTGTTACATAGTAGCATTCTTTAAAGGCTAGTCATTATTAATGGCTAAGTGAATGAATCAGGCTGAAGCCTGAAGTTGCAAATAATACCCTTGTCTTATTCCTCCAACCAAAACATTCTCGCAGGAATCATGAATGTAATATATCAACCCCAGAGAAGACCTGCGTAAAAAAGAACAGTGAGTCTGGATAACATCAGGCATAATGTACAGTATATTCAGTGCATCAAAACAGATTTTATCCTTTATGACCTCCCGCAGAAGAAAGGAACTAAAATGAAAAATATAACTGCCACAAAAGCACCATGGATCCACTCGTTGTTTCACTGTCACTATAGGGTTTCAAGTATGAAAATCCCTCAAAAGTGTTCTATTATCAGTAAGTCATAATAGGTTACCTTAAAACTTACATGCATAAAAATTCCCAGTTGGCTTTCTAAAATTTAATATTTATAATTCAGTGAAATAAGGAGTATTATCCTTTTTCTGAAGAAGAAACCGATAATTTATAGAGTAATTAAGTGCCTAAAATAGGGCCTTATATGAAGGTGGACCCAAAAAATAACTGGAATTTATTTACAAAAAATTGTGTGTTTATTCTTATATGTTTAAACCTCAGTCACCTTCAGAGTACTCTCCATTTGATGCAGAACACCTTTTGAGACTTTTTTCCCACTGCTCAAAACAGTTTTTGAACTCATCAATTTTGATGCCTTTTGCTGCTTCTGCCATTTTTTGTTTCACCTCTTCCACAGGGGCAAAACATTTCCCTTTGAGGACTTTATTCATGGTGAGGGGGGAGTTGCTCAGGGCAAGAGTGGGTGAACAGGGAAGGTGGGGCACATGAGTCGTGCTTTTTTGGGTCAAAAACTGCTGAACACTCAACGTAGTAGGGGTAGGTGCACTCATAAATCACCCATCATTAAATGGGCAAATACATTGAAAGAATCTTCAAAAAAATTCACTGAAGTGAACACAGCCTCTCACCACACCACAAGCTGGTATGCTGATACAGATGGGTTTCTAGAACACTTACCTAACAGGGGTAGCCCGTACTATAAGGAGCTTGCCCTCCAGAAGATAATTCCAGGGTTTTTTTTGCAGCCCCCACCCCCACTCCAGACCATAAATACCACTGAAGAAGAATATGTGATTGATATTTCAAGGTAGTATAGCTAGCAAGTTGTAGAGCAGGGATTCAAACCTGGCTCTGTGACTCCTGAGCAGTTTAAAGCCATAAATATTTTTTCTTGCCAGCTTGCCATCCTCGGGGTTATTGAGGAATTGTAGAATGGACTAAATTGGTGTTCATCTAAAGTAGTTTGACAACACTGGTCCTGGCAAACCTCTCTGCAGAGTTATTGCACAAGTCTGCCAGTCAAGATCAAGAAACATATACCTAAGGAATTGCATAAAGGCAAGCACTAGAAGTATTAAACACATGCCTAGAGTCATATGTGAAGCTGAAGGAGAATCTATATAATCAAGACTTCTGGAATTCTGAGCTCCTTAGCCTAGCACTTGAAGCCCTCATATGTAAGTCCTTACTGGTTTTTAAGTTTTCTCTTCTACAAACCCTTCTTCACATTCCCTTAAACAACTTCTCATTGCTTTCTACATTCTTCTCTATATTCTCCCGTTTCTACCTCTGCTCAAACTAGTCTGTATAAAATCATCGTCCATATTCACTTGCCAAATTACTACTCATTCTTCTTCATAGTACTTCAAAATATTACTCTTTCCCACATCTGTACAATCCTCACATCTGTTTTAACCTCTGTGAATAGTTTTCTTGAGGTCAGTGATTATGTCTTTTATTCCTGTATTTTTACAAATAATAGTGGAGAGAATAAATGAAGTACTCCTAACAGGAGTTGTTCATGTTTTTATCCTCCAAAGCAGCCTAGCCATTTGGGAGATAGGATCCTCATGTGTAAAGAACATAGAAGTAAATGCACCGTAGAAACTGGGTTTCATCTTTTTAGAGCTGCATGACCTTGGGCAATTCCTTAACATTTGTGAACCACAATTTTGTGAATAAAATGGCACAGGCAGGCAGAAAAAAAATGAGAATTAGCAGGGTTTTTTTATATGCAGTTCAGAATATGCAGAGCTATTCCTTAATATCTATAGGATTGAACTGAATCACCTTTAAATGAGAGTTGCCAATGGGGAGATACTGATAATAAGATAATTACCCTCAGAAGGTTTGTAGTCTTGAATTTAGGACTTCCACACGTGAAGCAAAGCACACTGTACAAAGCACACTATAATTAACTATTAAATAAAGTAGGTGATATAGGAATTCAGAGAAGAGGAGGTCTCTAATATGTACAAAGGTAGGCTATGAGGTGGTCTGAAAGCTTTGCAGTATTTGGGATGGGGGTGGGGGATGGGAAGGAGGATGAGGAAAACATGAATAGTGATTGAATTGAGTGTGGTCTGATGTTTTTGACATGAGCAAAGTTCGCCAAGCTCTAGAACAAAATCCAAATTTTAGAGAATAGTTGTGAAATAGATCTACCTTTGAAAATCCTTGAAACTCCAAGTACCTTTTCATTACTTGCCACTCTCCACCCCAAATTCATTTAACATGCATATATTGAACCTTGACCCAGCCAGCTCTTCCAGCCTCACTACACTACTCATGCGCTCCTCTTTGTGGTCACACTGAGCTTTTCATGATTTCCTGATCATGGTCATTTTTCTGTCCTTCCTGTGTGTATCAGTGCCATATGTCATAGTTGCTCCTAATTGAAAGTTACTTCTTTTAATAATCCTCCCTATAATAATCTTTCTTGGTTTTTCTCTTAGACGCACTGACCATTTAGCAATCTTTTTTACACAGGTTCTTTCTCCTGTGCTTGATTTCAAGTTATTGGCATGCCCCAGGGATCCATTGTGGCCTGTCTCCTTTTCTCTAAGTAACGTATTTTCCCAGTTGATTTCTTTTAGCCACAAAATCTAAATACTATCTATAATGCTGTCAGCTGTCCTGCTCCAAGCTCTTACTTGACTTTCAACTCCCATGTAACTGTGCATCTCTTTTTGGATGTCTAGTAAGCATCTTAAAACAATATTTCTCAAACTTCTCACTCTCAGTTTCCCCACCCAGTCTGTTCCTACCCCAGTTTTCTTTGTTAAATGCAATTCCATTTGCTCAGGCCAGAAACCTTGGAGTTTCAAGGCTTTTCATAGGTAGATCTATTTCATACTCCATCAGTAAGTTTTCTGACTTCTACCTCTAAATTACAAGTAAACCTGACAACTCTTCACTGTCTCTACCTCTTTCATCCTATGGCACAGGTAGGCAAAAAAAAAAAAAAAAAAAATGAGATCGCCATCACCTCTTGCCAGGACTGGCCTCCTGTCTGCTCTCCATGGCTTCACTCCTCACTGTAGCCAGAGCAGCCAGAATAATAATTGTATAAGTGTAATTGTAAGTCAGACCTTGATTATTTCCTTGTGTAAAACCCCTCCAATGGTTTTCCTTTGCTATTCCTATAAATGCGAAGTTCTTTACAGGGTCTACAAGGACCTACATAATGACTCCTGTTATCTCTTTATTATACCAGCCTCAACTTTCTCAGAGATGCTTTCCCTAAAACTATTTTGGTGAAATTAATTTTCTTCACCCTGCCCCCCACCGGTACCTTTTTATCTTGTAATCCTGTTTTATTTTCTTCACAGCACTTAGTATTCTATAAAACTACTTCTTCATTTACTTAATTGTTTGTATCCTTTACTAGAATATAGGTTTCGTAAAAGCAGTGACCATGTTTTTCTTGTTCACCTCTGTATCCCTAGCAACTAGAACAGTGTCATAAACATTGATAGGTACACAATAAATATATGTTAACAGAGTGAATGAATATAATATGTTCTTCCATTTATTCCTTTGTCTAAAAAGTGCCACTCATCTCTTCCCCAAGCAAAACAAAAATTTTATCCCTTCCAAGTGATCAACTCAAAATTGTACTTACCCTTCATATTTTAACTTATATTTCTCTCCCTATCCTTCCCCCTCCCCACTGTCCCCACCCCATCTTTTTTCACCTCCCTCCCCCCCCTTCCCCTGCCTCACTTTCTCTCCCTCTGCCTCTCCTTCTTTCTCTGAAGCTTTCCTCTAAACTCTTCCCCCTCTTAGTGGGACAGAGCTTAAAACTTCTTTCTTAGGTTTCATTGTACTCCCCCCCCCCAATTTCTCAGTTGTATGTATTACATTATATTATGGCCGTTTATGTATTTGTTTACATTTATAAGATTGTGGAGCTTTTTATGAATAAGAGCTATGCATTATTTGGGTTAGTTTTTTTAGCACTTGAAATAATGCAAAGCATTGATTTAATATTGATAACTAAATAAATCAAAATCAAAATCTTAATTCACATGGTAGTTTTCCAGAAGGCAAGAATGTTATTTGAGATACAAAATTGAATAAGACTCTTGCCTTCTGGAAATTCACAATTTATTCATTATTCATTCAATATTTATCTGCAGTATGCAAGGCATTATGCTTGGTGCTAAGGAGACAGTGACAAAGGTCCTTGACTAAAGAAACTGTTTTGTGGAGTATCATTCCCTTGATTTTGATTAATAGTATTTCATGCTATGTCTTAGTGTTTCCTGGTTAATTTTAGTTTGTAATCAACTTGTGAACTCTATAGGAGACAATAGAACAAACAGATTAACTGCCTAATTCTATGATGCATGTGTTTGTCACATAGTTACAGCTTGGCAAAGGAGGAATGATGAGGCCAGAAAAATAGAGCACACCCAAAATATTTTCCTAATTCCATAAATATGGTATAATTATACTTGAGGCTGGCAGTACTAATTATTTATAAATAATGGTGATATATTTTTATCTTAAATGTTGATAGTGCTTCTTAGTATTGTCATAAACAAATAGATCCATGACTTAACACTTCTTAATTTATGTGGTTAATTTCATTAACGCTTTATGGCTCTGACACATTTCTAATGTTTTGAAACTTTGGCACAGAGTTTAGTGTTGCTCTGAATTCTCCAGTTTCTGAATTCTATATATTTCTTGGTTCTAAGTGAAAGCACAGTTATTTTAAAGGAATCTTGATGTAGCATTTAAAGTTCTATAGATTTCAATACTGTCTCAATTTTGACTTAAACCATATTTTTATTCTTATATAATATTCATGGAGACAACCAATAGTTTCATATTTCTTTTCTTCCAGAACAGCGAGTATATATTTTAGTAACATACTTGGAATTTGATGTAACTGAAAAATTTGGTTCTTTTGGAGGAAATACATATGCAGACAATAGTATATGACTTGTAGAAAATTCTTATGTATGCAGAATATTTGGATTTGAAGTTTAAAAAACCTTGGTAGGGAAGGAGTTAACAGGTTAGCTCCCCTTGGTTGTTCTCAGCATGCTCTTTTGCCTTTAGGAGCTGAAAAGATGATAACATTGGGCCCGGACATGCCTGTGTGGAGGTTATGGTACTCCTGGGGTTTTTGCAGCTAGCTGTAAAGCAAGCTAGAACTTGTTCATCTCAAGAGTTCCTTGTTTTTCTCTCAACCCTTTCAGTGCCCTGCAGGAGTCATTAAATCAAAACTTCATGCTGATCATCACCCACCGAGAAGTCCAGCGGGAGTACAACCTGAACTTCTCAGGAAGCAGTACCATTCAAGAGGTGAGTTATGTCTCACAGCTAAGGAATAAAGGTAGCTCATTATAGCTAATGTTGACCCTGTTAAAGAGGGCTTATCTGTTCTGGTTGAAAACCCTCTTTATGTTTCATTGTTGGGTTCTTAATTTTAATTAACTGGAGCATCATGATTACTGTAGATATATTAAATGACTTGACCTAGAAAAACATGTTATAAGTGGGAGCTCTTGATAATTCTTAAAATAGGCACCTTAAAACTCTGTTTAAAATACTCATTATTATGTAGTATATTTTATGGTTTTGTAGTAATTATTCAAAATGTTAATTTGGAAATTTTTGCTAGCATGCATTTTCGTTCATGCTTATATTTTATTTGAAAGGTTGCTTTCAAATATATTACTTAACATGTATACCCTGTCTGTTTTCAAAAAGAATTTGAGAGGACTTTTCTTAAGCGGCTCAATCCCAGTCTTGGGCAATATTTGAGAGATGCTGATAGAAACCTTCAGTCATTTAACTCAGAATATCTGAGAAGAGTATTTATAGTCGGTTTTTTCTTCAGTGTGGCCAACCAGGGCCACTGTTTCAAAAAGAACCTCCCCCAAGAGAGGAGAGGTATCTTCTTACCTGTGACCCCACCTACCTAAAAGCCAGTAATTTATCTCCATTGGGAGGAAAGTGTGTAAAGGCTGTGACAGGACTTGTGTTTAGAAACACTGAAATGATGATTATGTCACATTACCCTTTGTAAGTTGTGAAGACAGCAACCATTTGTCCATTAATATTTTTATAAAGAGAATTAATCATACTTAATCATGGATTATTTCATGAATTTTTTTCTTGGACTATATTGCTTAAAATAATTACTATCACATTGAAAGAACAAGTTGTTCATCCTAATCATTTTTCAGAAGCATATGAATTGTTTCAGTAATGGCTAGACTATTAATGATTCCCTTTTTTCATGTTTTGTCAATGAATTTCAACTTCTGAATATGTCATAAATAACTCATTGCTTAAAGTTTATTTTGTGTGTTTATCACTTGAATAGTTAGTTGACTAGTAACTAAAACCTTTAAAATTTTTCTTGACCCCTAATTTGAATCAAAGGTTTGAGTTATCTGATTTTTTTTTATCATGGTTTAAAATATATTAGTTGCCATTTCATTTTTAACCTCTGTAATGGGTGTCCTACTCTCTAAATTTAGATTTTTAATTCCTTGAATAATCATTGTTTTTACACAAGCAGTAGTGTTTAACTATGGCTCTATTACAGAGTTATTTTGGGAACTTTGTGTTACTAAAATTTAAAGTATATATTTAGTGTAATTAAGTGAAGAAATTAAATTTCAAAATAACTTCAGTTTAATCAAGAAAAGCAAAGGTGATAACGGGTAATTTTTATTCTGTTGATTTATTTTTTAATTTGGAGACTGCTTTAATTTAATGTATTGTGGATAAATATAGACTGCTTTATTTTTATTTCTGAATGAAATTTTTATTGCTAATATTTTACCTTTTTTTTTCATTTCCAATTTCTATAGTTTGATGTATTTCTACTTTCTTCCACAAGAGGGCAGAAAGGACTATTAAACTGATAATCTAAAAATGCCTTTCAGTGTTTTCAAATTAGTTTCTCTTATATTAACAAAAGGAGCATAATGGCCAAGTTATTGTTTGATTTACAGATAATTGGCATATTGCAGGGAGGAGACTTAATTTCACCCTTTTAAATTAAACAGGGAGATTTAAAAAGACATAAAATATTCATTAATGTTCGGTGATTATAAAGTAGTGGCATATATTTATTTTGCCTTTATTACTGTTTCGATGGGAAAATACTGCAAATATTTCCGAAATCGAGTTGGCCATACTGACAAGTTGAAATGTTTAAGCGGTGTTAATGCAATCTGCTCACACCTGATATCCTATGCAGAGTGATTCAAAATGACTACATCAATTATTAAAAGAAATGTTTAAAATTCTGTAAATGTGCCATGATGCGTCACAGTTGGCTGAAACTGTTCTTCAAGGCCTGCTATTTAGATTATCAAATACATTTTAAGCTTCAAAGACTTAAAAACAGTAAAAGTTTTTTATACCATTTTCTAAACGAAAAATGTCCCAGAAATATTTTTGTAAAGAAAGATAGTCTTATATATTTCTTGGGAAGAGTTTGGTTTCTTCTTCTATTTCATCCCCTCCCTCCCTTTTTTGGTTGATTTAAAATAACACGTTGAAATGCTTTTTGCCAGGCAAAAGTAAATCCAGTTGTTTCTAATAGCAGTTGCTTTTCTGTGTGAAGAACAGATACACATAGGCTCTTTTATTCTTGTACAATTTAAAAAGAGGATGTGGACTGTTTTCTCTAGGCCTAGAATCACACTCTGTAGACCTAGTCCTAAAACTTCCTTCTTTAACTTGTGGAATACCTGGTGAGGTGGAGTTTCAGGGGGACTGGGTACTATTACGCTACAGCCGTGCAACCCACAGTACCACCTAAGTACCTGCAGTTGTGCGTGATTGAAAGTCAGTTTGCTATAATCTTAAAATGATTTTGCAGTGTTATTTTATAAATGCTAGAACTTTTCTACTAATGTGGAAGCTTAATTTTGCCATATAGCCTAAATTGTAAATTAATTTCTATAGCCAGTTTCAGAGATCTCGTTTCAGCATTTTAAATAGGTCCAAGAATAAATTTTGATCAATATATGAAGGAAAGTAAGGCATTAAAAAAAAATGAACAGATTTTTTGCTTTGCAGTATAGTAGTGTATTATCTTTGTTTTAGGTGAAAAAATATACCATTTTTTGGTCATTTTAATTTTTTGAAAGCCTTGTCTTTTTAAAAGAAAGCTTTTATGATATTTCTCCCCCAAAGGGAAATTACTATTAAATTAAATAGGGTTGAAAAAGAAACTATTATATCAACTTTTAATTAAACAAAATACATTTTTAAAGAATACTAAATTAGAAAATAGATCTTAGAAGCAGCTAGAATTTCAAATAAACTCTTCAGTGCCCATATGTTCATGCATGTTAGTGGTGCGAAACCGATAATTGTGTACGTGTTTGTTCACTCTGGTCTGTGGTATCTTACCTCACAATGCATGACTTGTGTCCTTTGGGTGCTCTAGATTTTAATTTAAGCTAGTTAGATATTGAGGTTATTTTTTTAAAGCTCTTTACAAATCCTTCCACTTACGTTATCCTCCTACTTGAAAAGGCAGAAATAATATTGCAAGGTCAGAATGGAGAGTTACAAGTAGTTATAAGAATAAATATCCTTCCTCTTTTCTGTTATGTGAAAGTTTGTAAAATATATTAAATAACAGAAAAATAACTTTTTGACAATTTGTCTTTTTATCTTTTGGGGTCCTAAATTACTTACTTGCCACACTTTAAAATGGTGGATATCTTTGAAAATTTAAACAAGCTTATTTTTTCTTAATGAATATTCTACATTGAGAATTTAGATTTTTAAAGTTAATTGTACAGATTCTAGTAATGCTGTCTAATACTATTAAAGATCTGCTTACAAATGCACTTGGGATTGGTTAAATTAAGGTGGTGGTGGGAGGGGGACACTGATTTGCCTACTGCAAATCCCAAACCCTGGTGTGGAAAAGGATATAAAGTCCCTGAAACCAGGCCAACTTTTCTTGGAAACAAATTGATTGTTGTCCATCTTACTACTTCAGAGCTTCTATTGGGCAGAATATCCACTTTTCTTTGTAGATGTCATACAAATTTATGGAATACATACATAACCCAGAATAACAATTATAAGAAACCTAAGTATTTTTGGTGTGGAATCATGGAGTATTACCTATCTATTACAGTGAGAAGCATGATTTAAATCCTCTTCCAAGTTTCACTTTACCCTAGAATTCTCACTGTTTTATTAATGTTGATTTAGTTCTTAATGGGAATAAAGGAAAAATTGACAACCTGTAAAGATATATCTTGCATGGAATAGTAAAACATTTCACTACTAATACTAGTGATTGTCAATGGGGAAGCCAATCGTGAATTAGCAATAAGAAGAGAGCTAAATACATGAATCATACCAGTCCTCAAAAATAATCTTAACTAAATAATTGTGAAATCATGAGGCTAATTCTGATTCTGTAAATTTGAAACCTGTGTTGGGTTTTCTGCCTGTTCTACTTGCTGCTTTCTCAACTTGCTTGGCTAACGAATATTTCAAACTATTTCTTTCATGCTGGTGGTCATTAACAGTAATTAAATATGTAATTTTTACAGCTTGTACTAATGGGCAATTTTCTAGTAGTGGGTTGACTATAACTTAACTAGCATGCCCTTTCTGTAAATGTTTTAGGTATAGTGGGGTTTTTTGTTCGTTTTTCAGTATTGGAGGGGGATGCTGGCACAAAACTGAAGATCAGGGTAGCTTAGAATGTGCATATGCAAGAGGATAAATTAAATTGTGTGCTTATTTAATTAAAAGTTTAAGTAGTTTATTTTTACTGCAAGATAAGTGGCATATATAAGCCCAATTAGAATGAATCCATTTTAATTACCGTATAGCATAGTTTGATTTTTTAAATTTGAAATCACAGATGACATTTTAGCAAGAATGAAAGAAATATAATTTCTTAAGCGACTGGACAATGAATTCAAGCCTTTATTCAGCTTTTAGAAAAGGAGATTATGAGTTTCTTTCAAATATGCATATATATTATTAGTTTCAAGTTACATTTTATAACTGAGATTTGTGGAAGTTATACCATTTCAACTGAACGAATCAGTAATGGCCATCTTATAAATATTGAGTGTTTTTTTGTGATTCTTAGTAAATTATCCTTTTAGGAAATATGTTTAAGTAATATTTACAATGCAGCCATTTGGAACTGATAAGTCTTTTTCTTTCTCTGAAAGTATTTTAGAATAATCTTTATTGGAAATTATTTTTAGCCCATGTAAATATTTCTTGTCCTACATTTCAAGAAAATAGAAACAATGAAATTTTGTTAGGAATTAAGGATGATGCTTTATTCCTTTGTTACTTAAGATACATGTATTTTAACATCTACTTAGCCGACCACATTTCATAATCTGTGATTTGTGGGTTGGTAGTTTTGAAATGCCTGGGTTAAGAGAAATTATATTCAGTTATCAGAAACTAATAAACATAAGACATTTTTATATGCAAGAAAAGGCAGAGAGTAAATAATTGCACTGGTGACCAATACTGTAATAATCCTGTTTTACAATATGCACTTGACAGGTTGTAATAGTGCTAATTGAAGAGACTAATTCACACTTGCTTCATTCTATTCAAAGGCAAAATCAGCAGCTTGTTTTGCTTTTGACCAGATGGTCCTCATGAACACCTACTGTGCACTTTAAGTGCTTTACTAGAATTACAAAGGCTGGGGGCTGCGTTCAACTCCAAATGATTTGAGAAGAGAGAGGGAGAGAGAGGGAGGGAAAAAAAACCCCTGTGCTCAATGGATTTGGTGCAAGTAAATTAATTCTAGTGGACCCATTACACACTGAGCCCCCTTTTCAAAGCTCTGAGCCTCTTCGCTTGCTCTGTAGCAATGAGAAAGAGAAAGAGAAAGGCAGATTACTGCAAACAGAAATAAAAAAAAAGAGGTATGAAAGGGAGAAAAGAGGCCTTGAAGTCTTTCATATCATTTGAGTTTTTCAAGTGCGTTATTTTTGGGGAGGGTGGATATATGAAAAGCCAATTGGAGTATTTTTTGTTTTAAAGTGCGCTATTTAAGCACCATGAATATAGACGCAAGAGCAACAGTTGACTGAGTTTACTGTGGTGAAGCTTTGTGTCCGAGGATGAATCAAATTCATTATATTCAACTCTTTGTGTTTTAACATGAATGTAGGGTTAGTTTCACAAGACTGTGTCTGTTTAGGATAATTATAATTTAATATTTTCCTTTTATAAAGTTATCACTGTAGATGTCTAAAATTTTAATCAAAGCAGATTTTGTACATTGACTTTGAAGCACCCTGACAGTTTAAAATTCAAAGGAAAGCATTTTTAGTTTTCAAAAGAAAAGAAAGGCTCATTCTAATGGCATTGAAGCAGAGATTATTATAACTAATTAGAAGTCACACATCTGTTAGCTTTTGATTTGTGACTTATGTATTTTTTGAGTAAAATATATACTTTAAAAATATATCGCTGTTACTGAGTAAACCCAAAGGGATAAAAATGAACTTAAAAGAGGACACTTTATTTGAATCAGTATTTTTGCAAATCTCTATGTGGTCCCATAAAAATATGTAATGTATTAAAATCCATTAAATGTGAATTAGAATTGTGTAATGAAGAACCTTAAGTTGGAATACACTTCTAAACAAAATCTTCTTAGACTTCTTGTTAACATAATTCTGATTATTAAAGTTATTATGAAATAGCAATATAAGCAGACCCAGCTTGTGCAAATTTATAGTTATTTCTTATCCTTGAAGCTCATGTACAATATTATAATTTGGAATACTGACACTGTGAAATGATTAATTCTTATTCTCCTATGTGGGTTAAGATATAAGGGATCACATCTGGGAATACATGTCAGTTATTTTTTATGTTTTTATAGTTTAATTCTCTTGTGATATGTATTTGTTGCATGGTTTACTTTTATTTGATGGTATATACTATTGACATCATAATTCAGGTTCATTTTAATTGTAGCTATTAGCAAATAATACAACAAAATCATACTAATGATAATTGTAAACTTAATAATAGTTGTAAACATTTCATAGAAAAAATTATTTCTAAGTTTGGCCCCTCTTTAAATGAGTGCCTAGAATTTATATTTAAAAAGGCATAATGCAACTGTATGCTTTATATGTCAATATGTTTTAATTACATTCTTAGAAAATAAAATATAGAAATGCAAAAGCAACCACAAAAGTATTTTAGATTTTCTCAAATACTTTTAATGAAGAAAGTAGTATGCCTTCTTTGATATTTAAAATAAAATTGTATTAATTTACTATTAGTGTGGGTATTCTTTTGGGACTTACTGAAATTTAAGTTATAGGGTGGGGAGGAAATTAAGGGGAATCCCCAAACCTTCAACCAATAAGACATCCAATGAAATTTATAAACAATGAGGCATTAATGAATTGATATCCTTGGGGAGAAAAGGATTTCAAGAAAAAAATTTGAATGATTCAAAAAACTTACTGAAAAAATTTTTTTTGCAGTAGACTATTTAAAATAAAGGTAAGATTCCTAGGTTCTTTTTCTTATAGTTACCATAAAAAGCTGTCTTTAAAGCCAGAACCTCAATTAGCAGTTGATTGATCGTGACCATGCAGTCACTTAGGTAGGGCTGGTTCTGTGGTTCCACAGACACAGTAGTTGGAGCAGTTCTCCTCATGAAGAATGGTTTATTTCTGTATTAAAATATTAACCCCTAGATTCCTGAATGCCAGAGACAAGATTCTCTCCTGCAGGGTGAAGGTTAGAAAAGGCTGCAGTCTCTTTATAGACCCTGTTTCTTAAGCTGAAATACCATGTTATTTAAGCTGAGAACTATTTTAACATTTAAGTATCCTCTAGTCATAAGGTAAAAAATGATAACCTCTGTAATCTTCTCTCCACCCTACTCTAGTAAAAACAGAAAAACAACAAAAACAAACAAACAAACAAAAAACTGAAGAAACAAGTCAAAGGATTAGAAAGGGAGATTGCTAGACCAAGACTAGGTGTATTAGTATAAGGCCTGCATGTAGAAAATTATTTACATGTTTGTCTTTTATATATCAAAGATTTTTTTTTACCATAATCTCTTAAAACATCTGTTTATGGTGATTCTTCTTTTGTATAATGTATTTTGTGTATAGCTTAATACTATCTTGTCAAGGAGTTATTTTTTTTTCCAAATATATTTAGTGTGGCAAATATACTTAACCATTCTGTTGTACAATTTAGAGCTTTATTACCTTATTATTACCCCCAATATATTCCTATTATTTTTCTAAACTTTTTTTTTTTTAAGGAAAAAAGACTTTAAAAGCTCATAGCAAACATCTCCTATAAATGACAAAATGTATTCCTTGCTTTGTGGTCATTGCGTGACCAGACAGTAGAGTGCTGGATTGTTTTGAGGTTTTTACAGCTGCAAGGCAAAAAGCATCTGTTCATTGCAAAGCCGGCATTGTTTAATTTTGACACTGACTTTTCCATGTGTCTTGTACCAAGCACTGGATTAGATGTCACTAAGATGAAATTTGTTTTAAGTTCCTCCCAAAGTGCAGCTGTCCCCATATACGGCCTTGTAGCTTAACCAAAGCAGAGAGACCTAGGATCAATCAGGATCTTTGCACAGGGTCACCTCACTGGAGTAGGGAGGCTCAGAAGAAGAATGCTAATGGTGTTATTTATTGTGAATAACTGCAAAATTAGTATCCAGGCTGGTTTAGTGTATGTAGAAGTATACCCACTTGCACACATGGCTTTTTGGAGCAGTAGAACCATTATTAAATATTTAACTTTTAAATGAATATAATATTCAGATATTAAGGTGTCTGTGTATGCATTAGGTACTATTCTTCTACAAGAAATTGCAAGAAAAATGATCAGTTTATTGGTCATGAGAATAGACTGAAAATAAAACTCAATCTATAATGGCTCTACTAAAATCTTGAAAAGTGGACATTTTTATAGAATAATAATTTTCTTTAATGTTTCAAGTGAATGAAAAATGAAAGAGCACCTCACTTCCCGGGCTTCCTGGGATTGTGTGAATTTCTACCCAGCTGGTCCAAATTGATTGATACAGGGCCAAATATTTGTCTGCCTACATTTCAAAGTCTATAATTTGCTAATGAATTGTGGTAATAATCTTTCATCATACATGAAAGATTTAGCCAAACAATTTGCTAAGTATGTATTTTGATCATAAAATTTTTGAACATGCACCAAGCTTTACATCTATTTTATAGATAATACATGAGATTGGAGGGAGAGTAGGGGGAGAGAAATAATACCCAACATGTACACTCGATGGAAAGGGATGAAGGAAACGAGGGAAGAAGGCAAAAGAGAAATGCTGGGAAAGTCCTATGAGTGGCAGCGGAAAACAAATTCGATTTGCACTCAGAATGCAAAACAGAATTTTTTAAATGCTGTCAGAGTTTTGGTCTCTGGTACTCAGAGGTATGGTATCCATGTATAATAGATGAAGGCAAGGAAGGAATCTTTCTTTTTTGGCTACAGCTATTTCACACATTGATTATGGAATAATTTTTAGAAACTTTATGCTAGAAAAGTCAAATGCCCACAGACTGGAAGTAATTAAAAGAATAAGAATAAAAGCTAGATGTTTGTTAGGGATGATTTAGACACTTAAAAAAAAACAGTGAAGAAATAAATATAATTTGACCAATTCCCAAGAAGGTGAGAAAGGACTCTCCTAGTAGTTAAGCTTTGAAATTACTGTAAGCATCCAAAAGAGTATTCTCTCCCACCAAATACACATTTTACAAAGAAAGTGAGGTGTGTATGGGGAGGGTTAGGATTAACTAATCTCTGTTTGGAAAAGTGTAAACCTTACTTATGTATTTTGGAGAGCAGCATAAGTTATGCCCTAGAGGAAGTCCAGGTAAAAGAGACCGAATCTTTCTTACAGATTTTAAATATAAGCAGCCTAGAATTTTTATATGCCTACTGTAACTCATGACTATGGCACATTTTCAGATCATTAACGTGTGTCCATTTTTATAATTCTCTTTTTGTTCTTTGATAGATCTCGGACTCTGTTCGAATGTTGGTACAGTGAATGCCTAGCCAAGATGGTACCATTGGGAACAATCTGAAAGTATTTAGGATAGTGAAAGATCTCTGTCAAACTACAGCTCTATTTGAGATTAATTGAAATCTTGTTTTACACATTGTCTTTCTCAGCCTCTTCTAGTTTGTTGACATTTTCTTCTATTTTATTGATTTAATACTTGTTATAATTTCTTCACAGTTTTATCATCACGTTGTGATAATTATTGCAGTAAATGTGAAAGAGATCCTAGCCCTGGCTGGTGTGGCTCAGTTGGTTGGATTGTTGTCCTGTAATGGAAAGATTGCGGGTTCAGTTCTTGGCGGGGATGTACCTGGTTGAGGGTTTGATCCCTGGTCCAGGCATATGTATGGGAGGCAACCAGTCAGTGGTTCTCTCTCACATCAGTGCTTTTCTCTCTCTCTCTAAAAGCTATGAAAAAATGCCCTCAGATGAGGATAAAAAAGAGGGAGAGAGATCCCATAATCATTATGTAGGAAAAAAATCACCAACATTATATTTAAATAAAATCAATTATAAGTGAGATAATTAGCGACATTCCTGATTCTCTTGCCAACAATTTTATGTTCCATTGCAAAAATCAAATAGTAGAATTATAGATTATGTATGTTAAATTTAAAACATGCTGTTGTTTGTACTTCTTCTGGTATGCTGTTATCAACAGCACTTTACATTTACATGCCTGCCTTTGCCTGATAAAATGTGTGAAATATTTCCTAAGAACTATATTTTTTATGTCTAATAATAATAATAATATCAGTTAAACATCAATTCATTTCTGCAGAATTGGGAGATGTTCCCTTAATATTGTACAAAATGAAATTTTAATTTTAATAAGATATTTTTAACGGTTGCTGTTTTCTGGCAGGTGAAAATTTTTGTTGATAACAGATATTCACATGGATCACTCTACTTAGAATTTGAAATTTCAGAAATATGGGTAAAATGTCTTAAAAGTCCTGGTTTCTATTGGTAATTTTTATTTCAATTATTGTAACCAATTTTTGTGTATGATGAATGAAGCCATATGTGAAGCATGACCCTAAAGTAAGTGTGGTTGATAAAATAACATGCATACATATCATATATTTAAATGAATGTCGATACCTTCAAATTAGTCATCTCTGTTGTTGATATACATATGTTCTATTTGCTCAAAAGTTACTCTGCATTTCCAGGAACTTGCTTTAGAGACTATATGTATTTTTTTTTGTTTTGTTTTGAATGACATCACTTATGGCCAAACTTTATTCTGTGAAGAGGGAAAATTGATTTTTTGAAACTATCAAAAAATAATTTGAAGCCAAATGTTGTGAGCCAGCTGCTTATTCAATCTGGGTGGTCAAATCGGGTTAGGTGTCTCCTTCCTGAACTCCTTCTCTCCCTGGGAACATATGCCTGTCATAGCATTTACCACACTAATTTACAATTATCTGTTTACTTACCCCCCGCCCCAACCCTGCCAGACTAAAAATACCTTAAGAATAGGAAAACTGTTGTGCCTACAGCTGAATTTGCCACAGAGTAGGTGTGTTTAATGAATGAATGAATTTTAGAAGAATCTTTAAATCTGTGAGATTATTTGTAACTAAAGGTATTTTCAAAAGTGAAGTTATCCAAGTGTTTCTGAGTATTTGAAGCATTTCAGGTATTAACGTTGACATAAATATGTACTGCCTCAGGGATTGTGATGAGAGACTCTCTGATTTGGTTGTATAAAATCTCATTTATTTGTTAAAAAGGAGACTGAGAATAACTTGCACAAAATGTAGAAAATAAAACTCCTACTTCAAAGCAGATTTATGCCATCCTTAATATGTAATATCTGCCAGGAAGTTATTGGGTGGTTTCCTTCTGAATGAGGCTATAGCTAATTTTTTAAGAATGTTTCGTGAATCTGGGGAAGATACATTCTTACAGATTTTACTCAGTCTAACAGTACTTCTCAAGTGGTAATTAATTAGCTTGTCATAATGGAAAGATTATTATACTGTGGTATAGGGAATCTGAGTTCTAATCCTCCCACCACTAACGAGTCGCATGATCATATAGTCCTTAGTGCCTTGAGATGTATGTATCTTTTTATATTATAGAACTGCAGAAACTCAAAGTTTTTTCTAGTGAAAATATAAACTGTCTTGGAATTTTGAAGTACACATAAAATCCTTGTGTCCATTGAACCTGGTATATACTTCTATTGCAGCGTTCTGTCCTTTTATTTGTTTGGCGTTTGTTTTTCTTCTCATGGTAGACTCCTTGAAGACAGGGCCTCAGTCATTTAATCTTCATACGTAACACTAAATATAGTGTCTGGCACCTTTTAAATGATTTTGAATGAGCAGTTATTTACATGAGTCAGCATCTAGTGGTTGTAAAGAAATGTGGAAACCTGGATTCTAATGTCTGGTATTTCGCTTTGTGGCAATTTTATTTAACTACTCTGGGTCCAAGTCTTGTACATGTTGTGTTTCTCCCTTGACCCCACCCTTGTGTGCCGCCCCCGCCCCCCCCCCCCATGGTGGGGTCAGGGGAGAAACAGAGAAAACTGGTCAATAGGCAGTCATATGTATGTAAATATGTATGTATGTCACTGTGGAATGTAAATATCTTTTTAATCCTTAAGCTGTTACTTAAGAACTTTAAGATTGAAATAGAGGCTTCTGTTGCCATGGTGTTTGAATTTCTATAATTTAGATTTTTATTCTGAATAACAAAAATTTTATTTTTATTTTAAAGTAGACTTTTACCTTAAATACATATGGTGTGACCAGACTTTCAGTTGCATAAACATAACGAGTATGTAACAAACGAAGCTAATACATAAGATTTTTTTAAGTATTGACATGCAATAAGAATAAATGGTATTAGTTTGATGTCATTAGCTTTGTTTGTATTAAGTAAATTAAAGTTGTATGAATATCAAGAATATGATACCACCATAAAGATAGACTTATAGATCGATGAAGTAGAATTGGAAGTCAGAAGTAAACCCATACTCTCAAAGTCAATTAATTTTCAGTGAGGTTGCCAACCAAGACAATTTAGCATGGAAAGAATTATCTTTTTAACATATGACTTTGAGACAGCTAGATATTTACGTGCAAAAACTTGAAATTGGACTACTCCTTCATATCACATGTAAAAATTAACTTGACTGGATCAAAGACCTAAATATAAAGCTAAAACTTTAAAACTCTTAGAAGAAAACATAGGAATAAATCTTTATGACCTGGAGTTAGGTAATGGTTTCTTAGATATGACACCAAAAAATACAGGCAGCAGAAGGAAAAATAGGTAAATTGAACTTAAAATTAAAAACTTTGTGCCTCAAAGGACATCATCAGTAAAGTGAAAAGACAACTCACAGAATGGGAGAAAATATTTCCAAATCATATGTGGATAAGGGACTTGTATCTGGAATATATAAAGATCTCTTACAACTCAATAATAAAAAAAAATGACCTAATTTAAAAATGGACAACGAATTTGACTAGATTTTTCTTAAGAGAATATGCAGTCAATAAGCACATGAAAAGCCACTCAACGTCTTTGGCCATTAGGGAATGGCAAACCAGAACCACAGTGAGATACCATTCAACACCACGAGGATGGCTAGAGTTTAAAAAGAAAAAGGACAAAAGTAAGTGTTGGCAAGAGATTGAAAAATTGGAACCCCAGACATTGCTAATGAGAATCTGAAATGAAGCAGTATCTTTGAAAAACAGTTTGACATTTCCTCAAAAAGTTAAACATAGAGTTACCATATAAACCAGTACATGCCCATAAAATATATGTACGTGAATATTCATAGAAGTGTTATTCTTACTAGCCAAAACATGGAAATAATCCAAATATCCATCAACTTAATGAATGGATAAATAAAATACAGTATATCCATAAGTAGACCATTATTCAGTCATAAAAAAAGGAACGAAGTATTGATACATGCTACAACATAGATAAATCTTGGAATAATGCTAAGTAAAGAAGCTAGACACAAAAGGCCACATATTGTATGAGTCCATTTATATGAGATGCCCAGAATAGGCAAATGTATAGACAAAAAGAAGATTAGTAGGGCAATGAAACTATGCTATATGATACTATAATGGTGGATACATGTCATTTTAAATTTATCCAGCCCATAAAAGGTACAACACCAAGAGTGAACCCTAATGTAAATTGTGGACTTCGGGTCATGATGTGGCAGTGTAGGTTTATCAATTGTAATTAACATACTGTTCAGGTAGGGGATGTTGATAGTGGGGAAGGCTGTGCATATTTGGGGTAGGGAGTATATGGAAAATCTCTGCACCTTCTGCTCAATTTTGCTATGAACCTAAAATTTCTCTTAAAAAAAAGTGTATTTAAACAATGTTTAAGAAGGTTAGTGGTTGCCAGGGGTACCTGGTGGAGGAGAAAAGGAGAATAAGCCGTGGCTGCTAATGAGTACGGGTTTGTTTTTTTGTTGTTTTGCTTTGTGTGTGTGTTTTTAATATTTTATTATGGTAAACCACTAGTTATGCAACACAATGCATTCAAAATATTAAATATCTTTAAATAGTTATTTACATGCAACAGTTTTACATAATGAGAAAATAATGTAATTTAAACACAGAACAGTGGTCTTCATGTATTCCCATGAGTGTTTAATAAATTAGGAAAATCAATTTAAATCTTTATGTTTGTATGTATACAAATTTATTTCCATATTTCAGCTGGTTTTCAGAGTTCTGAAATAATATAACAAAATGAATGGCATGCTTTACTTTCCAAAAATATCTGATTTTGTCACATATGTGATTTTTTTCATGTTTTTTATTGTAAAATTTAGATAACATAAAATTTGCCATTTTGTCCATTTTAGAGTATACAATTCAGTAGAATCAAGTATATTCACTTTGTTGTCAACTATCACTACTCTGCATCTCCAAAAATTTTTTCATCTTCCCAAATTGATAGTCCATACCCATTAAACAGTAACTCCCCATTTCTCTCTTCTCCCTAGCCTTTGGCAACCATCATTTTACTTTCTATCTCTATGAATTTGACTACTCTAGATACCTCATATAAATGAATTCATAGTTGTCTTTTGTGACTGGCTTATTTTACTTAGCATAGTGTCTTCAGGGCTTTTTCATGTCATAGCTTGTGTCAGAATTTCCTTTTTAAGGCTGAATCCATTGTGTGTGTGTGTATATGCATATCTTTGGGGTATATACCCACAAGTGAAAAGCTGGATCGTATGCTTATTCTGTTTTCCATAGTGGTTGCACCATTTTACATTTTTACCAGCAGTACATAATAAGGGTTCTAATTTCTCCATATTCTTACCAACACATTATTTTGTCTTTTTAATAATAGCTATCCTAATGGACATGAGATGGTACTTCATTGTGTTTTTAGTTTGCATTTTCCTAATGGCTAGTGATATTGAGCAAGCATCATTTCATTTCTCCAAAGAAGATATAAAATTGTCTTTTTTGTTTATTTTGGAGGAGATTTCTTTGTGATAAAAATATTCTGGAATTTATTACTGATGATGGTTGCACAAGCTGTGAATGTACTGAATTATACACTTAAAAATAATAAAAAATAACTAAACCAAAAGTGGATATGGAGAACTGAGAGCTTATAAGAAGTAGCTACACCTACAGACTGGATAATTGTGCTAAAAGGCTAGACTAAAGAGCCTGGGATGATGCCACTGGGATAAAGTATAGAAGGGCTCCAAGTCTCAATTTACCAATATTTGCCGAAGGTTTAAAGAACTCTTTTTTTTTAAATTAAAATGAATTTTATTATTTTTTTTACTTTTATTGTTTATAGTATTGCAGATGACCCATCCCCTACCTTTGAGGAACTCTTTTTGAAATAGGAATTAGATAACCTTTCTTTATATTGAAGTCAGACTAAGAGGAAATGGACTTTGTAAAGTTGGAGAGGATTTTTCCAGAGTTTGATATTAAGCATTGGGGAGTTTTACAGAATCATATTTTGTAAGCATTTTTGTTAAGTATTTAAAGGGGGAAAGTTTCTTACCTTGTTTCTGACTATTTGGTGCCTAGTCTATTACACAACTAGAAGAACATCCCAAGTCAGCGAATACCAACTCAGTTGCATGGTGGTGATCTGATCAGAGGTACTATTAAAGGGTTCTGATTATATCATCATACAGCTTTTCTCTAATTTTGCATAGTACTTCCATCAGTATTATTTTGTTGCTGTGAATGTAGTAGACATATATTTGAGCATGGAATGAATACTTTGTATGGAGAATAAAAATATTAATTAGTCTATTAGAGAAGCATTTGCTGTTGGGAAATTATCATCTATAATCTACTAGAGATCTATTAAAAAGGGGAATGGGTTTTATTTCATAGTAATTTGAGTGAATGTTTGTGAAGACTCTTCTAGTCAATGATATTCTGGTTGTTGACCTTAAGTTGTTGATAACTTCATTGAGGGGAAAGAAGAGGACCTGCTCATTGGCTTGGTGTTTTATACTTTCCAACTTCCTTTCCGCAGCCTTTTGATTCCTATAGCATTTCCTAGTGTTAGGCCTGCTGCCTATGGCTGCTGTGCAGGCTGAAAATGGCACCTCCTGACTGCAACAAAATGGTCTTAATGAAGACTTGATAGTTACTCCCCCTGCTATGTAGATAGAGGTACTGACACAGATTGTAGGTAACTGTTATCTAAAAATCATCGCTTTTTCCCATTGTATGGTTTGTAATGCCTTCAGTGATTCCATTTCCTAAATCTTAAAGTCACTGACATGGTTTATAATGAGCAGTAGCCTCTCTCACCCTCCTTCAGTCTCGCTTCATAGACTTTTTCCTCATCTGTAAAAATATCAGAGTGGTAATATTACTTGCCTGACAGGTATTAATGTAATTGTGAGAATGAAAGTGAGATGATATAGGTGAATACAACCTCATTAACTCCAAAGTAATTTTTATAGGAGTTGTTCTTCCTATGTACTTCAGATTTTACTAGATTTTACTTAGTTGTCTCGGAGCATGCTTCACTATTTTAAAAAAGCTTTCTTTAACTCCTTCTTCTGCTTGATGCCTTCTCACACTATTCAGAGACCCCCTTGCCCATCCCCTTATATGTTTCATGAAGACCAAATTCAGCTGATGCATCTTACAGGAAATCTTTTATAATCCTCTGTCCTGTGTTAACCTCTTCTTACTTCTTGATTTTGCCCTCATTCGCCACAGAGTGATATTGTGCCTCATACACTCATTTGTGTAATTGTCTTACATGCTCTTTGAGGAAAGAGGTACTATGTTTACGGATATATTCTCTATAGAACCAAACAGAAACCTTTAAAAATAGTAGAAGAAAAAAAAAACATTTGTTGAAATTAAGTCCCATTAAACCATTCTAACCACATAGATTTACATCTATTATAGTAGTTATTGATGTTAGCTTGCAAAAATTCAGTTGAAGGCATTAGTTATATAATGCTGAAGCTAACTCCTGTCAGTGCAAGAAAGCTGATTGTTAGATATTTAGGAATTTTGTGAACCTGATAAAGCTGTTGGTACCTTATAATCAGCTACAATGAGAGTATTGGCATACTCTTCAAATCATAGCTTTTTGTTTTGGGAGAGACAGTTTATCAGCTAATCACTGGCTGTGTGTCTCAAAACCCCAGTAGATTGTAAACTCCTTTAGATTAATTTCTGTCTCAACGCCTGGGCTGTGATAGGAGCACTCTTTACTGAAGTAATGAATGAGTAAGTGATAGAATATGTCAGGTGCTTTATACTTCTACTGCCTGACTCCTGCTGGCAGAGTGAATTTCAGAATCTAATGTATTTTTTTGAAAACAAGTTCAGAAATGGCCCATTGTCATGGACTGTAGTTTTCTTTTTGCTCCAAAGTTTGAACCAAAAGAAGTATCTACTGGAAATCAAGGCTATTAAACACACATGTTTCAATAGCACAGTAAAGATGGCATTTCTGCCCATTATCACCTTGTTAAGCTACTCCTGCTATGACTTTGCTGCCCACTAAGTTTTTGGCGTCTATTAGTTAACTGCCTGACTCACCTTTCAGTTTCCAAGTTGGAAGCCAATAGTGTGAACCATCTCATATTAGCTGAAAGGTTTTCCTTCACGTTATAAGAGGTAACTGATTAATTCTATTTGTAGATGGTATAAGTTCCAACATAGGAAAATATAATATCTTAGGACCTTAAAATATTACTTCAAAAGTTACCATAGTAAAACAACTTGTATTGTTTTTTCTATTATTCCTGTCAATTTTATCAAAAGTAACATTTATATAAAATGAAATTTAAAGATAATGTTGAGTCATTCAGCTTTTTTACTTTTCAAAAACATCCTCCATAATTATGATGTGCCTAAGCTTAAAAACAATAATGCCATGTTTTCTGACCATTCCATGTGCCATCTATTTTGATCTAAACTCAAAATCATTTTTAGTATCTTCTGAATTTTGAAGAAGATAAATATGATGTTCAGATTTCAACACTAAATATTAAAAGAATAGAAATAGCAACTTACTCTCTGAAGTTCTATGTTTATGTTTTATATACCATGTCTACATGACATATAGTACCTTAAATTCCTTTCAAAAAGGATGGAGAAGTGCCAGTATATTTTAAATATGTAGCAGATTCACTCTTGTAACCAAGGTGGTAAGTAAGCGAATCACTTACTAACATAATTTTTTTTTTTTGAAGTTCTGTTCTCACTTTACACAACAGGTTATTTTGTTGGTAAAATTGAGACAGACAGAAAATGACATTAGACAGCATGCATATTTGTTGGTATTATTGAAAGTGTGAAAATTTCAAACAGTACTAATTAGGTGTAAGTGCACTCTATTTCTAGAGGTATATCTCTCAGCGTCAGCTGCTCAATCACACATTGAAATTCTGTGCTGTGTGGAATTAATACACCATGGATACTGAAGACATTTGATTCCATAATGATGATGATGATGATGATGATGATGATGATGATGATGATGATGATGATGATGGGCCCTGACTGATGTGGCTAAGTGGATTCAGTACCAGCCTATGAATCAAAGGTCACTGGTTCTATTCCCAGTCAGGGCACATGCCTGGGCTGCAGGCCAGGTCCCCAGTTGGGGGTGTGCAAAAGGCAATCACACATTGATATTTCTCTCTCTCTCTTTCTCCTTCCCTTCCCCCTCTCTAAAAATAAATTAATAAAATCTTTAAAAAAACAATAAAAAATAATAATAATGGGGCGGTGGTATTTTAATAAAACCTTGCTTATTCTATGGAAAACTTGAGATAGAAGCTATTCAGAAAAATAGGAGATTCTTGTTTGGGTTAAAAATTTATAGTATGCTCATATTTGTTTGCAAGTGTGTATTTATGAGAATACTGTTGAATCATTTCCTGAAACTAAAAAGCATTTGATATTTACCATAAATCAAAACAAAAATTAACTTCTTTTTGTTTTTCTGACAAAGTCAAGGTCACCACATATTTTGGTAGAAAAAAAGCGTGCAACTAAGAGATTTTTAAGTAATGTTATAAAAAGTAATTAAGAATTCTGAATATAATGTCTGTGGTCTATAATATATGGTCAGTTTGTATCTGAAGAAGCAGCTATTCAGGTTACCATACAGAACAGCTTTCTGTAGACTCCACATATAATTGGTTTACTTAAATTCTGAGCTTAAGTGTTCTAACTATAAGAATGGGAAAATCAGAAGTACTTTAAGGTGATCTCAGCATGAGAGAGAGGGATAAAAATTCTCTCAGAATTCTGATTACTTGTGAGAGATTTTTGTTATGGAGACCACTGCATTGAGTAGTTGTTTTTACCAGATGATCCTGTAGGTCGCTTCTTTGAATCTGTGATAGATTTTCAAAGTATTTCCTAAATAGTATGACAGAGTATTATAATTGTTTTTGAAGGTACCCTTTCTACAAAATGCATTGTATCTAAATAATGTATAGCAGGAAATAAACGAAAAAATTGTAATTAATATTTACTGGTAAAGCTAATTGTCACTTGAATACTAGTTTCAAAAAACATTAATTAGATATTTTTGTTATTAGTCTGCTATACAATCAGAGCTTAACATTTCTTTGACTTTGAAAATATTATTTTAATATTTTAAGATCCTCTAATTCTGTATGATAATTAATTCCATATGAAATCAAAGTGATCTCTTAAGGAACCTACTATGTGTAGTAGATAATATCACAGTGAAAGTGATTTTCCTTTTTTTAGCTAGATTTTTCTCTCAGGCTAACATATTACTTATGTTGAAAGAAAGGTATGAGTTCCAGACTTTAGAACTTATTCCTGGTTAGGTCATTTACCAGAAATAGAATATAGTGTCAGTCTGTGTGGTGGTATTATTAAATGTATTAACTGCCAAGATGTATGGTTTAGACCAGCAATTTTCAACCTTTTTTTATCTCATGGCACACATAAACTAATTACTAAAATTTGTGGCACACCAAACCAAAAAAATAGGTATAATTTTGATTCATTCACACCAAACAGCTGCTATTTTGTTGGCTGTTATCATTTTTCAGTTTGACAAACTAAGGGAAAAGGGCTTAGTGCCTCTGACTAAATAGTCAAATATTCCATGTTTTAAAAATTCTTGCAGCACAGCAGTTGAAAATTGCTGGTTTAGACTCTACTTAAGTGCATGGACAGAAATGTTTTATTTTTTAGTATTTGTATTTAAAATATATGTAAAACACAAATACATGTGTAAATATATAGCAATTACTAATATTTATATTTTCCTACTATGTACTTACATTTTAACTGAATAATGTTATGATTTTATCAGTAAAATTGTGTTTTCAGCAGTACCAAATTCAAATACAAGTGTTAGAAATAAAATAAAATTTAGTGATACAAATTTTTTACTGAGTATTGTCACATTGCCTTCTTCACTTAAATGCATAAGGCTCTTGCCCTACCTCTTACTCTTCTATCTGGAACATTCTTTGCATGATTGGCTCCTAATTTTTCATGTCTCAACTTAAATGTCAGCTTATAAAGACCTCCTCTGCCACCATCCCCTCAATCTAACTAAATCTCTCTTTTGCTAGTTGTCATCATTAAATCCAGTTTCTTTCCTTCATAGACTGATCACAGTTGTAATCATGTAATTGCTTATTTGTCTTTTCTGTTATACTACAGGCTTCATGGATGCAAAATCATGTCAGTCTCATTTTATGGGATAACCCAAGCCCCTACTTCAGTAGCTACAACAAAATTTTATTTACTCAAAGAAACTTTTCCAGTCAAACTCACTCTCTGTTTTTCATATACTGAAAAGCACTTTCTACTAGATGAACCACTTATTGTCTGACCATGAGAAGTTATTTAGCCTCTCCTTGCCTCAGTTTACTCATCTCTGATGGCATATCTTAAGGATATGTTATGAAGATTAACTTGATGAGTGCATTTAAAGATCTTAACCCAATGCTTAAAATGTTACAAGCATTCAAAACATGTTTTTAATATTATTTTAAGATGTATTATTGTCTGGATTGTGTGGAATTGTTTACCTTTGTGCCCATTGCTCTCTTTTTGCTCTAAGCTTAGGGAGGAGAGTTGGCGTGTCTTTCTTGTCTGTACTACTGTATCTAGTACAGGCTTTGGTAGCATGTTGAGATCTAATTCAACACCCATTTGATGCTTGATTCTATCCCCTAAATATCTGCAGAGTAGTAATAATTACTCTCACTATGCCTGAGTGTTGTTATGAGCTAAAAACCCACTACTTCACTGCTATTCCACCTTGTTCACTAGGGGCTGCTCTGCATTCTTTAGATACACACCCCTGCAACTTCTCGTCCCTTCTCTCATTCACACTCTCTTCTGCTCTATTTTAATATTCTATCTCCATATATAAAAAGTTTTTAACGTTCATGTTGAAAGGTACCACCTCCATAAACCTTTCTTCAAGTTTTCATAGAGATAGAATAATTTTTTCCTTTTGGTTATTTTTTATGACAATCTTTTGATAGCTAATAAAGCAATATATTAAATTTGGGCATTTGTATAAAGATCTGCCTATGTAAAAGAAATATAGATTCCTATATTCAACAAAAATGCATGGTGCTCCTACCATATACTAAGCACCATGCTGGCAGCTTATCACAAGGATAGTTTGCATGTAGATTCTTTAAGGAGATAAACCCATACATGTTACGGATGCTTTAGTAAGCACTGGAAGAGAAATCTGTTGGAAGATTGTAGGGATGGGGATTAGCTTTACCTATAGGGTTGAACAATGCCTTCTTAAGAGATGGTATTTGAGATGGACTTTTTTTTTTAAATTATTTGTTTATTTATAGATGGGGCAGGGGGAGAAAGAGAGGGAAAGAAACATTAATGTGTGATTGGACTTTTAAAATGAGGTAGAATTCGCCCTGACCAGTGTGTGTCAGGTAGTTGGGTGTTGTCCAGGAAAGCAAAAGGTTGCTGATTTGTCAGGGCACATGCCTAGGTGTTGGGTTTGGTCCCCAGTTGGGGCAAAAAGCAACCAATGTTTCTCTCATGCGTCAATGTTTCTCCTCCTCTCTTTCTCCTTCCATTCTCCGCTCTCTAAAAATAAATAAGTAAAATCTTTAAAAAGGATAAAATGAGTAAAATTTCTCTTAAGTGTGGATGAAAGGGAAAGGGATGGAGTTGTGAAACTAATTGTGTTTGAAGGAAACATCATTTGTCTGATAGACCTAGAAAAATGTTTTTTTAACTCTTTAACTCCTCTTATGGCCTACCCAGCATAGTGCTTTTCAAATGGGAAGTTTCAATGTCAGAATAATAAATAAACACAAGTGATATGTCTACTATAAACCAGCATAAACTGCTGTCTGTCTCTTGCTTCTGCAATACTTTCTTCTGAACTATCTTTATTCTCAGTAAGTATGTTCCCGAGTGGTGGTGATACAGTGGCTACTATGTAATGCTCTAGTTTATTCTGCTAATTTGGTAACTTAAATGAAATTTGTGGAATGTGTAGGTTAGAGAAAAAAGGATTCCCCATAGTACACTTGTTCAATACTAATGAACTTGCCCTTAGATATATACTTGACATTGCCTGACCCATGAGTTAAATAAAAATGACACTGTGGTTTCGATAGTGTACAGTTGCCTGGTTGCTCAGTCCCTGTACACTTGCCTCTGAAGCCAATGGCATTTGGACTTACGAGAGTTTGGTGAAATGCCTAATGCACTTTTTAGATTTTTGTATTGTGAGATATCTTAAAGAGTGTTGGTGTGTGTTGTGGGGGTGGGGGTTGCAATTAAAGCTATGTGGAGCAGGGAAGGCCCTGAGATCAAGTGTTAATTTTGAATGGATAGTGGCTATAGCACATAGTCTTAAATTATCCAGAATATACAACTGAATTGTTTTCTTTTTGTAATTTACTTCAGTGGCCTAGATTTGCTTCACAATTCATACTTTTCTGAACTTAGTAATATGAAATAAAATGAAGAAGTTATTTTATACATTCAGTTTGACACTGAAAAGTATAACAATTTTTCTATTACAGTGTTAGTATTTTTTTAATTACTCAAAAAGTACATGAATAATACTGTTGTAAATGACTCAGGAGCTCAGAAGTCTAAAAAATAACATATGACAGTCCTTTGTGAGTTGTGTGGATTTCTCTAGAATAGCTACTCAGGAATAGAATGATTGGGTTTAAGGTTATTTCATTTTATTTTGATAGATATTGGCAAATTGCCCCCCTCAGAAAAGCTTTACCTACTTTTTCACCCACCAGCAATATGTGAGCATGCATTTTATACTGTATTCTCACCAATAATGGATTATGTCAGTATTTTTACTTGTTTCCCAGTTGGGAGTTATAAATGTTATTTTCTTTTAGTTTATATTTCTTTAATTGCTAATGAAGTTAAGCATTTTTCTTTGCCTATCTTAATATTATAGTATCCAAACCAGGTATAGCATTTATTGAATTAGAAAATGATTAGTTACTATGCATACAGTAATGGTTGAAATATAATAACACTGAAACAAACACTTGATTTACAGTTTAATTTTGCTATAGACCAAGTATATGTTGTACTGTGCAATTTATTGCCCTTTTCATATATGAGATTTGTCTGGAAAAAGTCCAGCTGTTGTTAATATAACAAGAACAGTTTGCATGAAATCGATGTAACCTGGCAGCCAAGGAGAGTGGACTGGAATGTGCACACGTGAACCATGGCAACTTCACTACACTAGTCAGTGGGTAGGTGCTGCTGAGTGACCATGTGTACTGTGTGGCCACTGCACTCAAAATGACTGAGCAAGTATAGCAATGAATCTGCATCAGATTTTGCATTATGCTTGAACATTCCTCCATGGAAACTGTTCAGATGATTTAGAAGGCCACAGCTATGGACAACTGATGATTGGCAGTTTCATCACAATACGCCTTCCCAAAACTAAAATCACCTTTGAAAGGGAAGAGAATTCAGACTATTGATGACATTCAGGAAAATACAATGGGGCAGTTGATAGCGATTGCAACTGTGTGAGGTTGTAAGGTGCCTACTTTGAAGGGGATCGAGGTGTCATTGTCCTATGTACAATGTTTCGTGTATCTTATATCTTCTTCACTAAATGTCCCAATTTTTCACATTACGTGGCTGGATACTTTCTGGACAGATCTCGTCTGTCACGACTGAAATAAAAGGCAGAATCGCATAGTGGTTAAAAGCATGGCTGGGCTCTCTCCTGCTGACTTCCCCCTGTACACTCTGAATGGCTCCCATGAGGGCCGGTGCAGATGCTACAGTGGACACAACCTCTGCTCCAAGTAGTCGGCCCCCAGTGACCCCTTGGACATTCTGGTGGCAGGATGCCTCCCTGATAGACTCTCCCTCTCTGTGCAGCCAGGCCTGATAGTGGCCTCAGAAGAGAATGGGGCCCTGTTATGTCAGTTATGGAGCCCGAGGAACACTTTCCTTCTGTCCAAGTAGGGAGCAGCCATTACCCATCCCACCCTCTCCCCATGGCATCTCAGAACAACGTACCAAGCTCAGCAGCACCTCAGCAGCAGCTCAGGCAGAGTTCTCCATGAGTCCTTTGACATCAGCCCATGGTGGGGGACCTACAGGTACTACAGCGCAAACCATAGCACCCCCCCCACCTGTTGTCACAGCACAATGACCCCCTGGATCTCCTGGTTTCAGATGAGGGGCTCCTGACCTGGTCCTTTCTATGCTTAGTCAGCTCAGGGCCCTGTCCCTAGGAAAGTTGGGGACAGAAATAAATGTGGGGAGGAGTTTCAACAGACGAATGTCCAGCCCCTGAGAAGGTAGAAAGAGACAGGACCTCCCACCCCTATACCCCCTTTTCTGAATCTTGATGGAGATAAAGAGCAGGGAGATCGGAGTGAGATGTGAAATGAGGAGAAACATGATTAGACTGAGCAGAGAAGATACCACTTACCTCCTGACATCGTCTCAGAATATGAGCCCCTGGGTTCCAGCCCCCATTGGACACTCCTAGAGGGAGAAGCATTCGCACCTGGGGACCCAGCTCTGCATGGCCCCTTGTGCTCATGTGGAGGCCTTCAGTAGTCAGTGCTCACCTGAGAGTAAGGAGGGGCCGGGCCCAGCTCAGAGGAACCGGGGCCTCCTGCCCACTCTGAGTGCTTTCATGTCTGCTCTGTGGTTCTGTGCATACTCACAATGTTATTCTTTCCTAAGAACTTTCAGGCAGTACTTCAGTATACAAACTAACAATTTAAAAATAAAGTAGTCAAAGTGTAGACTCTTGATCCAGACTGCCTGTATCAGAATACAGCCTTAACACTTATTATTACGTGATCTTTGTTAAGTTGTATTTGTGCCTTAGATGCCTCACCTACAGATGAATAAAGAAAAAAAATGGATTTATACATACAACGTAATATTATTTAGCCTTTTCAGAAAGGAAAGAAATTCTTCCTTTTGTGATGTGGATCAACCTGTAAGATATTACGCTATGTGAGATAGACACAGAAAGACAAATACTGCATAATACCACTTAAATGAATCTGTAGTCAAATTCATAGAAGCAGAAAGTAGAATGGTAGTTGCTAGAAGTTGGGAGAAGCTGGAAACGAGAAGGTATTATTAGTCTAAGGGTATAAAGTTTTCATTATACAAGATGAATAAGTCCTATTGTAAAGATGTGTCTATAGTTAATAATACTGTATGGTATACTTAAAATTTTGCTGAGATGATAGATCTTATGTTAAATGCTCTTATCACAAAATGATAGTTATAATAATGATAAATAAGCAGGGTGGACAGGAAGAAATTTTAGAGGATGATAGATATGTTTATGGCATAAATTGTGAGGATGTTTTCACAATTGTGAGGATGCTTATCTCCAAATCATCAAGTTATACATATTAAATATGTATAGTTTGTTTCATATTTTAATCATATCTAAAGTGGGCAAAAAGCAAAAATTTGTGGAAATAGTTAATATCTGTAAAATGTCTGGTCATAGTAAGTGCTATTTAAATGTCTGCTAAATAAATTAAATTAATAAATCTTATTGCATATTGAGTACATGTAATCTTTACTCCACTAGGATCTTACCAGTTTTAATAAAACTTCATGATGCAAAGAGAGTACAGCTCAAGTGTTAATGTTTAAAAGTCACATCTTGAACATGTGTGTTATAAATATCTTCCAGGGTAGTTATTGACTTGAAAGGAATATTTAAAACATTCTTTTTTTTTCTGAAATAAGTTGAATGAAAAAGAAATGAGTTTCATTTTTAAATGTTCATAGATCGACCTTCAGAAACTAGGACTTTCATTTGGAGCAATGAGTGATAGTGTGACCTGGTAGGGGAAAACCCCATAGGTTTTTGAATTTGGAAAACAGTAGAGTTCGGATTCAGTTCTACCACAAAAGATAGCCATTTCTGTGTCCTCAGGGTTGGTGTGAGCAGGACACGTAGTAACCTATTCTAAGTACATAGGTCAGTGCCCTGGCCTTCAGTAAATGGTAGTTGCAGCTGTCATAAATTGTCTCTTTTCGGTGCCCTCCTGAGGCTTTATTGATATCTTTATCATAATAATTATCCCATTTCACCGTGAACATTTGTTTCTGGGTGTGACCTTCACAGGGCTGTGACTTCCCTGAAGACAAGGATATTGAGTCTGTCTATCTTTGCATCTCTCCTGCAGAGGTTGCAACCGGAAATGAGACTTGTTCGGCTACCAGTTTTGGTCTGAGTCTTTTAAATTTGAACTGGTTACCAATATTTTAAAGTTAGGAGGCTTCACATTTGAAAAACAAAATAGGATTCCTGGTTTCTGGCTTTTCTCAAAGAATCAGAAAATTCTGGCAGTACCAAACCCCAGATTTTCCATAGCAAGAATCAGCTTTTCTAGAGTAGCAGCTGCCTCTTGGATGAGGCATGCTCTAGGTGTTTGGGATTTACCCATCACATTCACTCATTTATGTTTACCTATCTGTCTGCTCTAGACTCTTGGATTTGAGAAAACTGCCCTAAATGACTAAGTGCCCTCAGTGGAACTTGGATGTCCTCACCAAATGTTTGTTGAATAGAGGAATGAAAGAACCACAAACATATACAAGTATAGAAGGTTTACCAGGTTTACTTTAACGTGTACAAGGTGATAAGGGGCTAGCTAGCTTTGCTTTAGCAACAGCTATTCCCATCATCTTTTTCAGTGTACAGCGTGAAGGAGTGGTAGTGTTGTGATGTGCAAGAATGATGCTCTGAAACAACTGGCTTACTTTGTATGTGCTTGTCAGGCTGTCACTACTTTCAAAAATAGACACCCTCAAATTTATTCAGTGCTGGCATAATGCAGTGAAACACGAAAACAACTATGATCAAATGCATTTGCCACTTATTTTGGAATGCTTGACAATATATTCATTTGAACAAAAATGTACAAACAACATCCAACTTGTTTGAAGATAGAATATCTTTGATCAGAATCTCTGATATATCCCTTTGAATTACTGTTACTACAAACTTTATTAACTTGTACCTGACAACCTGACAGTAATTTGGGGTTTATGATTATTTAGTAGCTGAACTAATACATGTCCCAAATCTGTAAAGGAAGACTTAGCGAAGTAAGCAAACAGTGTGGGCAACGTTTCTTTGGCAACAATTTGGGTGAAGTGGTAATCATCTACTGAAAAAGAACGAACTTTCTAGTTTTAGTTTTTATGGAAGTATCATGGTACAGTAAAAAGGAGAAAGTGCCTCAGAGTCCCATAGATTTGCTTTTGAATTCTGCTTCTGCTAATTACATGGAGAGTTTGGATCTTCAGTTGCTTTTTCTGTAAAGAAAGATTAAAAGCTGCATTGAACTTGACAGAATTAGAGAATACCCGTACATACATATATTAGGTTGGTCAAAAAGTCCATATGGGTTTTTCCATAAAATAAAAGACATTTTTCATTTTCACTAATAACTTTATTGATTTGGATATTTCAAGTATGTTGGCTATCTCCCATGTGATATAATGTTGATTCTTCCCAGTTAATGTCTCTATTTGATCTGTTTGATCAATTCAAGTGGGCTGCTGGACCATGGAGCATTGCCCACTGAGAAATCTCCAGCACGAAACTTCTCAAAGTACTTTTGACATCGATCAGTCACAGCACCTTCTCTATATACCGCACAGATCTTTTTTTTTTTTTTTTTTTTTTTGCATTTCAGTTGTGGTTTTTTACCTTTCTGGAAATAATAAAGCATAATATGCCAAAAGTGTTGCCTATTTTCTTCCATTTTCAATATTAAAATGGCTACACAAAAATTCACCAATTTTGATTAATTTTTTTAATGCATACTGATGTGACAGCTGTCTCAGTACACTCTAACAAAATTGTTTCAAATGAAGTTAAAGACAACTAAGTGCTATTAGAGTCATCTTATGGGAAAAAACCAAAAGAACTTTTTGGCCAACCCAATATGTAAATCACCTGATAAACTCTTTGGATTTTGTGTTTTATCCAACTGGAACATTCTTTCTGGGATTTGTACCGTCTCATTCAGGATTCAACCCATCTAAAGTTGAGAATGACTGGTAGGACTCTAATATTACCCTTTATAGAACTTAGCTAATTCTGAAATTATCTTGTTTACATATTCACTTATTTCTTTTCTATTCCCTTTCCTTCCTGCTCTTCCCCTCCCCACCATACATGTACTATAGAATGAATGTAAGCTTCAAGAAGGGTTACTTGAACACAAGCACACTGATACCAAGACAGTCAATCTGGTAACTTAGATCACTACTAAGTGACTAATGGGCATGTAGCATATACAGTGTGGATACTCTGGACAAAGGGATCTGTTGCATCACAGGTGGGACGGAGAGGGACAGTGGGAAATTTCATCACACTACTGAGAACAACATGTAATTTAAAATTTACAAATTGTTTGTTTCTTGGATTTTTCATTTAATGTTTCCAGACTGTGGTTGATCATAGGTAACTGAAAGTGTGGAACGTGAAGCTGTGGGTAAGGGCAGACTGCTGTGCTATCAATAATACCTTTCTCATAGTAGGCACTCAGTATAGATATATGCTGACTGGCTGGACAACTGAGTGAATGCTCACATGTTATTAGCACTTAGTGAATGTACTTGTTAAATTTAGAATAGGTTTATCTGTTGCATGTAACTCCAGCGAGAAATCCTTCCTAGTACTTTATAGCAGTACATTATGTGTTTTCTTTGATGTCACCCTAATTATAAACAATAATGAAGAGATGATCTCTTTTTGTAAGGAGACAGAAGTGTTTTATATTTAAATCTTAACTTTCTTCTTTGATCCCATCTGCATTTTTTCTTCATTTAGTGTTATTTTACATTTTTAAAAATCCTATAACTAGTGTATTTGTATTGTAAATAACTATTCTCATATTTTTATCTCCAAATAGATTGATTTTTTAAGGGAATGTAGAGGTCTTTCTTTGCTGTATGGTAATCATTCAACTGATAGATGCTTAATAAGAACTTAATGAATCAATAAGGAACTGAGTTTGATATTAGTAGTGGTTATAGCATCCATTACACCTGTTTCTTTCCAGACTGCCTCTATGAATTCTTTAGGGATCTTGGCACAAAAAGAAGGAATTAATTTTGAATTATCACTCTCTTAAATTAAAAAACTGCCAGATATACAGGTAATATGATTTATTATAGTAATATCTAAGCCATTGAAATTGTTCTCAAGTAAGCATTTGTGAAAGAATGAATGAATATTAGATCCACATACAGCAGCAGCTTTGTTAAAGTTATATTTTTCATTAAAGAATATTTTACTTTCTTGAATATTTAATAATTATAGTCCAATATTGAATAATTATAGTCCAATATTGATCAGGTTTTTTTTCCAGGAATATATCACTTATGTATATCTATAATTATTCCTTCAATATTGGGGTACTAACATATAGTTCCTAATGATATTTATCAGGCTACTTTAAATTAACATTATTCAGAGCAATGAAGGTATAAGGGTGAAAAATTAATTCAGCATGAAATTTCAATCTTTAAGTTCCAAGGACTATAAAGAAATAAAAACGAGATGAAGCATGTGAGTATATAGTTTTATCAGTGGCATGTTTTTATGTTCCTTTATATTCTCTACATCCATAAGTAATCTTAATACATTGGCCATCCAGTAGTGTAGTTACTAGCCACATGTGGCAATTTTAATTAAAATTTATTAAAATTAAATAAAGTTAAAAATCATGGTCCCTAGTCATACTACCTATATTTTAGGTGCTCAGTAGCCACATAGGGCGAATGGCCACCCTTTTGGAGAGCACCGATAATAAATGTTTCGGTCATCCCAGAGAGTTCTGTTAGGCTGGTAGACCATCATGTGCACAACTCTGTACCTTTCATTTTGCCACATTGTACATTAGATTTTTTTGTTTGTAATTTGAAAATGAAGTTAATGCATCCTAGAAATAGTACCTTGTTAACTTCTTGAAATGTCTTTTCCCCCAAATAGTTGTTTTATCAACTATATATTTAAATGATATTTTTTCTTTGTATATTTAATTTATTAACACAGTCAACACCTGGCATTTCACCATTATTTAAAACTCTGAATTCTGTGATGAATATAGTTGAAGTAATCCCTCTAGGTGTTATTCACCTTTAAGACAAATAGTGGATGACAGTGTCTCCATGAGCCTCTTACCATATACAATGAAAAAAAAAAACTTATTAAATGTGATTTTTCTCCCTTTATCTTATTAAGTAAATTATATGGTCCTTTTTTATGGAAGCCCGCGTAGTTAGAGATGTAAAACAGCAATTTCTTGGTTCTACAGCATGACATAGTTCAGAGCTGAGATTAGAGAAACCCTGTAGAGTTGTTAATACTTGAGGGCATCCCCAGCTAGAAAAGTATGTGAATTAAGGCATGGGAGGAAGGAAGGATCTGCTTTAAATTTAGTGTAGGGTCACTGAGTCTTAATGATAGATTAAACAGGGGAGGTAGAATAATGAATAGGGGTATGCAGTGTGTAGCACTAATACCAGAAGTCCATGGTTTGTGGCGGTTTTTTAATGTCCTTTCCCATATGGTTTTGAATAGAGTAGGTTATGGCAGCGATGAGCTAAGGAATAGCTTTGTTAATGAATAAATCGGAGTAATTTTTTTTTTAACAGGAGACTTCAGGCAGTTTATTTAGAATGCTTGCTAATTTAATGAATCATGCCACTAAAAAACATTTCTGGTCTTAATAATACATTAAATAGAGATGCTAAGGTATTTCCTTATACTTTCTTTATAAAATAACTATATTTACATTTTAGAACCAGCCCTAATGGCGAGATCCTTGGGTTGGGGTTCTAACTGCTGTAATTAAAAGCCAGCTTTATGGAGCTTCTGAGTATTGGCAGCATCAGTCGTTTAGTTAGGGTTCGGTGTGCAGTATTGGGCTTTCATTCATAGTGTCAGTTCACTTCAGTAAGCTTTAATTAAATTGTCATTTGGAGTCAGTTTCTAGCTCTAGCTCTATCACCTAAAGTTAACTAGATATATAATTTTGGTGTCTGTCCTCTTACCATAACTTTGCTCCTAGCCCAGGGGCAGGTACTTTCCTTAAGATATCCTCCCTGCTCTCCCACCCTTATTTCCTCCGAGGCAGTATGCTGAAAGCTGATCTTGGAAAGTAGTAAGTTTGAATCAGAAAACTTGACCAGACACTTTTTAAATATCTCTCAGGGCTGTTCTTTATAGAAGATTACTTAGTATTTGCAAGGTAAATATGTTGTCTCTGTTGTCTTGTTTAAGTAGAGTGAAGGGAAATGTAACTCTCCTGACTCTAGGGCCCCAACTGCAAATACTGGCTTAGTTGTTCCCAAACTTTCTCCTTGATGTGGGTGACTTGAATGGTTTATTTTCCCTTCATGAGCCACACCCCCCTCCCCCGCCCCTGCCACTTTAGTATTCATGACAGACCCCAACACTAAGTCCCTTTGTTGTCTTTGTTTTTTGCATTTTTTGTTAAAAAGAAAAGATAAAATTATAGGAGACCTGATTATAGACTGAGGTTCCATTGCTAATGATTCCCACCACTTTTTTCAGCATCTCAGAGAAAGGCAAAGGCCTGGTGGGCAACAGAAAGTGGCAGAACAAACATAAACATAATGTCTGATGCATCAGTGTGGTGCTGCCAGAGTGGGAAAGGATACAGTCTTCATCAAAATATGAAGACGGGTCTGCCAAACACAGTAAGATTGTCAGCATTTTTTAAAATTTGAAGTTTGTTATAGAAGTGATGGTCTTTAAGAAAAAAAGTTTTAAAGCCCTGGCTTGTGTAGCTCAGTGGATTAAGCACGGGCTGGGAACCAAAGGGTCCCGGTTCGATTCCCAGTCAGGGCACATGCCTGGGTTGTGGGCCAGGTCCCCCGTGAGGGCCATGTGAGAGGCAACCATACATTGCTGTTTCTCTCCCTCTCTTTCTCCCTCCCTTCCCCTCTCTCTAAAAATAAATAAAATCTTGGAAAAAAAAAAGAAAAAAAAAGTTTTAAGAAGAAAGAAAAAGTGGATTAGGTATTTTTAAAACCTACATTACCATCCTGACTTAGGCATTAACTAACTGAACCACATTGGGCAAGTTTAATTTGTGTGTGTGTAAAATCTAAGAGGAAATGCAATTCTATTTAAAAAAAAAACACACAAATTGGCAGAGTATGATATTGCCCCACATCTTTCTTATAAATGCAGTTTTATTTTAGAACTCACAGAGGTTGCAAATAAGGCAAATATTTGATTCAGAGTTTCACTTGTCCAAATCAAAAGCATAGAACAAGGCTTGACAAGAGTGTACAACTGTTGAGAGAGGGAAGACTGGAATAATAAGATACAGCATAATTGATTTACTGTATATTGGCAAAGTAGCAGGAGCAAGTCCATAGAGTCAGTGTTTTTGTATTTTTTTATTCCATGCAAAACTCTTGACATTAGTAAGGAGTGGAAGCTCAGTAGGCATTGGGCAAAAGTTGGTGAGAGGAAGAGCCTTTGCTAACCCTCAAATGGTAAAGTTTATTTACTGTTCTAATTGGTCTCCTTTACCTTGATGTATTTTCCTTGAATTTTTTTTTTAATCTTTCTTTTCCCGCTGTGTGTGACGCCAGGAACTGCCCTCTCACTGTGAAGGCAGCATTCAGCTGTTGAAACTTAACAAGTTGCTATTTGATCTGGCAGTTGTCCTTCCTCTGCAACACTTAAAAGTACAAAATTGACAGCCTGTAACTGTTCTCCATTGCCTGATGCAGCACAACAGGTGTGAAAAGACTCACTTAATCTCATGACAGAGGTTTCTCTCATAGTTGGTCATTTTTACATGTTACCACTTAATGCCTACTGTTCAGAGTAAGTGTAAATGGACACCGGCCAGTTTGGTTGGTTAGTGTCATCCTGATAGGCCAAGGTTGCGGGTTCGATCCCCAGTCAAGGCACATACAAGAATCAACCAATGAATGCATAAATAAGTGAAACAACAAATTGTCTGTCTGTCTCTCTCATCAATAAATAAAAATTTTAATAAAATTAGACTATGGAGTAAGTGTGAATGGTCTCATAGAAAATTCTTACACATTACAATTATAAAAATATCAGGCCAAAAAGAATTTTAAAGATGATTATTGCACCCTGGCTGGTGTGGCTGAGTGGATTGAGTGTCAGCCTATGAACCAAAGGGTCGCCAGTTTGATTCCCAGTCAGGGCACATGCCTGGGTTGCAGGCCAGGACCCCAGTTGGGGGCATGTGAGGAGCAAGCACACATTGATGTTTCCCTCTCTTTCTCCTTCCCTTCCCCTCTTTCTAAAAATAAATAAATAAAATCTTTTAAAAAAATATAATTATTACAACCTTTTTTTTTCCCAGAAGAGGAAATCCAGTGTAAGAGAAGATATGCCATAGTCATGAATCTAGACTCACAGAACTAAATTAAATCTTAATCTCACCATTCATGAACTGTAGTAAATTTAAGCAAATTATTTGTCTCTGAACCTCAGTTTCCTCATTTGTAAAATGAAGATAATAATACATGTGAAAGATACTGTGAGGATGATATACTAACATAAAACCTAGTGCCTGGGTTATAGAAGATGCTCAGTAAATTTTCATTTGCCTTTCTCTTTCCTTCGCTTTTCCTTTGCTCAGTATCACTCAGCTGATTAGGGGCACAGCTGAAATGAAATGACAACCAGGTTGCATGTCTTTACTTTGAATAAAAATAAAAAGTTAAAAAAATTTCTTATTACAGAAATAATAGCAACTTAGAAAAGACAGATATATGGAAAGAAAAAATGAGTTATAATCCCATGATACAGGGGGAATAAATGTTCATATTTGTTATGTATATTTTTTCTGTGCATAAAATAGTATAAATACATATGTACATATAATATGTATGTGTAACTTAATAAACAGAAAGGTGCATACTTCTGTAAACTAGTTTTCTTCAGTCACCAACAACTTTTAATGTTATTAAGTATTCTTCTACATCAGGGTCAGCAAACTTTTCCTGTAAAGGCTAGATAATAAATATTTTAGGCTTTCAGACCATACAGTTTCTGTTGCCTCTACTCAACTATGTGATTATGATCATGCAAAAAGCAGCCATAGACAGTATATAAACAAAGGGAAGTGATGGTATTCCAATGCAACTTTATTACAAAAGCAGGCAGCAGACAGGATTTGGTCTCTGGACTGTACTTTGCCGACCCCAGTTCTACGTCATCATTTTAATGGCTGCATGGTATTTCTTTTATTTATGTACCTCTTGTATTATTAGATATCAAGATTGTGCCAATTTTGCATGTGTATAATGATAAACAAGGCTTCAATGAATATCCTTGTAGCTAAATATTTGATTTACATGTCTGATTATGTCCTTAAGATTAACTTGCACACCGTTTCTGACATTGTATTGTTTGGCTACTATAATTCAGGCTTAAAAATAAAAGATTTCTAGTCTACAAGCGTTTCTTAGTTTAGGCGACCAATCTTGGAAATAGTACATAAAATTGAACTTTATAACATGGTTTTAGGTTACAGTAAAACCCCTAAAAATGTTTCTGTTGTTATAGTTATTTCTAGGGTTGACCTTTGACTTAAGTGATGTTTTTCTTTGGGCAAGGAATTATAAATTGGTTAATTTACATGATTAAAAAAAAATGGAAAATTCAAGAGCATTTATTGATTGATTGATGCTTTATTCATTCATTGTCGTCAATGAAATACATTTGTATCTATTAGGCCATTAAATAGCTGGAGAAACTTTGCTCTTTCACTGTTTACATAAAATATAGAGAGGAAATATTTCCCTCTAGGACAAGGTCTTGACAGATTGATATGAGGTTAACCTCTTACTGTTTTTCCTCTGGGTCTTGTTTCAGCTAGCCTATGAGAGATAAAAAAAATTAAAGCTAATTTCTCAGGTGTTTGGAAGCATTTCTTCAATTCAGCATATGTGTACAGTGTCTTCCAAGTTTATTTAGTGTGACCAGTGGATGGTTGATTGTGAATTTGAAGTTGTACTGCAATGTCCCAATATAGGTTATAGCCAGAAAGTAATCACACTTAAGCTTAAGGCAGAAAAACTGAAGATTAACATAGAATTTTAATGATGAAGATTATTATTTGTCAATTATTATCTATTAGTTCAGTTGTTGTCTGTAGTAAAGAGGTAGTGCCTTCTCTGATTAATTTCTTAGACTAAAAATGATCACTATATCATCCAAAAAATTAGTAGCATTTCTAGAAATTTTGTGACAAGTCATTAATAACCATATTTATTTTCAAAATGGACTTGCCACATTAGACCAGAGTTCAAAGAACTTTAGAATCAGTACACTGAGAGGTGTAGTTACCTGGGAGAGCCTGTAATTCATACATCCTAAGATTGTGCTTCTTAAACTTCGGCTTGGTGAGAATTACCTAGACGACTTGTTAAAACACAGATTGTTGTGCCCCAGAGTTCCTAATACACTAGGTCCCGCGTGGGCCCCCCACCCAAATTTTCGTATCTAGAGGTTTCTAGGTAATACTAGTATTGCTTGTCCAAGTACCACACTTTGAGAACCACTGTTGTAGAAATATAATTGTTCCATTTTTTTGTTTTTTTATTTCAATTTCTGCAACTTCACAATTTCTCTAAACTTTTTCCCCCTAAAATTTAGCATTTTTTCTATTTATGAAGTATACTCAGCCTTACTCATCTATAAACATTTTCTTAGCACTTTGGGAATTCTTTTTTAAAATCCATGCTTAACACTTAACTAAAGATATGAATTGTTTTTAGTAAATTTTTGATCATTAGTTCACTTGAAATATGATCTAACTTTGCAATTTTTATATCATTTTCACCCACACCAAACTTTTAGTAAAGGAAATTATAACCATTTCTATTGAAAGTGTTAAACCTTATTCTTGGTAGTTTTTCAAGATGGCTAAAATCCTTTTCCAACTATATGCATTCAGTTAGTTTCCATATTCGATTGGCTTTATTGTCATCATTCTGAGTAATGTCTTAAGATCCTCATTGTCAAATTTCTTTACAGACAAGAGGTGTAATAAGTTTTTTGAGTATGGTATACAAAGCAAAACTTAACAGTTGTTGGAATGAAGAATTCTGTTAGAGCCAAAGATGTTTTAAAAGAGTAGAATACACTAAATTCAAAGCCTGATTGAAAACCATTTCAGTTTTGTAGTTTTTCTTCAAACAACATCTTCATTGTTTTGTGGAAAGGTGGTATTGAGAAAAAGAAATGTCTCGAGTTACTGTTTTTATGAAGCGAGAATTGCTGAGTCTTTTAAATGGTTAATGAGAAGAAGTAATAGTTAAACACTTGCGGCATTGATTTCTGATTTGAATTCTCTAACATAGGCCAGCCCTGAGGGAAGGGGGGAAGAAAGCTTGCTAATTAACATTTGATTACTGATGCCACCTTCTCATTCCCTTTGCGCCATCCGGTTTCAAGTGTTTTGTTCAGGAAGGATTTTTAGGAGGATTTTAACTTGCATTTTAGTGAAACAAATCCATGTGCAACTGCAACGAGTATACAATTTGTTAAAAAAGAAAAGGCATTAGATATGAAGTGTATATTCAAAACCCCATCTGAATAAGAAGTGATTGGTTTCTTAACTGTAAGCCTTTCAGAGCACCAGTGATTGCTTAGGAAACTGAAGCTAAGCCTAGTCTTTATTCCTTATTTTGGTTTACACACACACACACACACACACACACACACACACACACACACTCCCTCTCTCTCTCTCTCTCTCTCTCTGCTGTTATTATTTAGCAAACTCTTGCCCAGAGCATCATTTGATAGTGTGAAGTACTTGGCATTCAGAGTTTGATATATTTAGATTTTGGGCAAGTTCAGGTTCTAATATGACCAGAAGTTATTTTGCTTCTAAGATTGGTAAGAAGATATTTGTAATTTCAGGGTGCTTTTTATAAGGATCATAATTTGCCATAGTATTGCTCAGAAAATCTGGAAACCGGAGTGCTAACAAAATAATAGTTGTTGCAAGCCCATGGCAGTGAAATACTTTCTATTTTTTGCTATATTAAAATGTTTGATATGTGAAGAATCAGAAACAGATTTCAAAAATTTAAAGATATTGAAATAAATTAATAGAACTGTACAAATATATCACTTAGCTGGTAGTGTTCTGTCAAACATTAGTCTCACAGATAACATTCGGTTGATGGAATATTTGGGAAACCAGGGTGACAGGCTTTATTTTCCTAAGATCTCATAAGAGGAAAATATTATTTAGACTTTATTTTTAAAATCTAGACTTACTATAACAAAAGCAGAAACTAAGACTTTTCTTCATCCAGCAAGTAATTTCACCTTAATCCTTATTATGTTTTACTTCTTACCTCTTATCTGAAATATTTGCAATTTTCCTTTTTTGATGCATTGTATTTATGAATGCTACTGTTTTTCTTTTCATTTTCTGACCTTAATGGTTTAAACTTTCCCTCATTACTTGCTTGTCTTAGATCTGTTTAGCTCTTCTTTTTCTGTTCCTAGGATTAACTCCAATATTTTCATAAAATCATAGGATTTAGAGGTTTGAAAATCAGAGTGATCTTGTTTTATTCTCTTTTAACATTGAGTTAACTGAGTCTCAGAGAGGTTCTACCAACTTGCCCACAGTAACAACTGGACAAATTTAGGCCCGGGACTCTTGTTCTCTGCCTCTCATTGTGCTGCACTTCAAACTTTGTGTTCTTCTTTCTAGTATCAGAAATTGTCTTCCTTTGAATAAGTGTTAATGAACATTTAGCTCACAAGGAATGATCTTATCATAGTTGACAAAGTCATCTACTAGTTTTATATTTTTCTGTTTGAAGAGCTACAAACAACTCATATGAGGCTAACTCTGAGCCTCAAAACTTAGTTTAGCAGAGTAACTTCCTAAGACTTTTTTCTAAGAAATTCTGATAAAATTTAAAAAGTAGAAGTAGTTTGAAAATTTATGGAAATCAAAGCTTTATGGGGGAAGACTATTTTATATGATTTTACAATAAAAAAGGTCATAATAAAATGATCTTTTTCCCAGTGCTGTGTTCATCAATGAAATTTCCATGAGGAAATGTGAAGTTTGAAGTGGAGATCATTGCTTATTTTCAACATTAATTATAGTATATAAATAAATATTTATTAACAATGAAAAGCAGATAAACAAGTCGGTCCCATATCAGTACTGTACCATTTCAAGGTAATCTGATTTAAATTTTATTTTGGTCAGAACTGTCATCTGAAGCAATTGGGAAGAAATGAAATTCTCCTTTCAGCAAATGCAGAAAACCAACTCTAGAAAAATCTACTGTTAATCTAGAACAGTTGATCCAAATATAGTATAGTTTATAACATAATTTTGATGTTTAGCTGGTAATCAAAGCATTAATTAAATTTCTTCAGAACTAATGGAAACATTTACATAGTTTAGCAGCCTGAAATCTCATAGATTGAGAGCTTAATGTATAATAAGAATTGAAAAGATTATAGGGGTTCAGCATGATCTCGAGTCAATGGTGATCAAAGAAAATGTGTAAGACAAAAAGGCCCTTAGGAAATGTTACCCTGTGAAGTGCTCCTTGTCCTTAACTGGAATTTAACACAAATCTCTAAAGATGAAACTCCATCAGAAGTGGCACAGTAATGGCAGCTGGGAATGCCGGCTACGGGAACCAGCCTGTGTGTGTTTTCTGCCTCTCTCAGGTGCTCTCCAGTCAATCAGTGATCTCTCAAATCTCTCTCTCCTCCCCTCCCTCTCTTCTCCACTTCTTTTTTGTCCTTCTTCTCTCCTTCGCCCCTCCCTCCCTCTGTCTCCCTCCCTGGTTCCTTCATCCTTCCCTCTCTGAGAGAACTAACTCTGTCTTTCATTGGTTCAAGACAACCTTAAATTCCTCTGCATCATTTTATATATAGCTGTATTTTGTCTCTCAGGTTTTCTAGAATACTAGTATTTTTTAAAAGCATCATTTCACTTTTGCTTTGTATATATTTCAAACTTTTCCTTCCATGCAGAAATATGACTTAAAATATTAATTAAAGAAAACCATCAATAAAGCTAATGGAATTTTTATAGCTCCTTTAGTAAAACCTTTGCCCACTTTGTACTTTTTTTAGCTATCGTGTGTTTCAGTGTTAAAATCTGCTTATGGTTATAGCACTGATAACCATAGAATTATTTTTGAAAGAGTAATTTGTTTTTAGGTTGTTGTTTAGCGATTGTGGTTTAATACAAGGTTCTCTTGACTTAATCTTAGGATCCCTGTGAAACTATCTTTTTCATTGGAACAATCAACCATTAGCCTAATATGCTTTACTTTGTGCCCCTCTCAGCCAAGTTCTGCCTGCATTAACCAGTTTATTCTATGGCAGGCTGCTTAACACATGTCATTCTGGGGAGAACAATGAAGCCAAATACTTGTGCAATGGCTAACATTACTCCAACTTTGATCACTTTTGTTCAGCACATCAGTCTGGCATTGTGCTTTATACCAACATAACACTATAGCCAGAACATGCTTTTCAGGCTTGGAAGAGCAAAGGAATGTTATTCAATTCAGTGCAGTTACAAATGAGTTAATGAAAGAAGAAAAATACTGTTTATTTCATAATACCATATTGTTGTGTTTTGGAATTAAGGTGGAATTTAAAGAATCCCCCTCCAAAGTCATTTGTTTATATACTCAACTCATAGTATTTGCGTATTCTGTCCAATACTGGGGTATCCTTGTCACAATCTTTCCAACACAAACAAATATTTGTTGTGCTTTTTTTCCCCCTCCCTCAAAAATAGCTGATGAAGCTTGGCGTATCTAGACAACATAATTGAAAAATAACTTTGAGAAAGGAATTTTTTTTTTTTTGGCCTTGATCTCTAAAGTCTTCTTATACTCCCCTATTCTTTCGCTTTCTTCTGTTAATATAACATTTTGGGTTTATGGAACAGCCTTCTCCTTAAAAGTACTAATGTTTAAACATAGCAAAATAGTCTTAGCTAGTGGAAGTGGTCAGAGGTTGCATTTGGTTAAATCGTTGTGTTGATAATGACTTAATGAAAATTTCCAAACTTTAAGTGACTGACCATAAAATACTGCATAGTAGACTGGCCATTGCTCAGAACCACTGAAGAAAAGCTGTTTGTTTGAATTGAGTGGGACTCAAGCCATGCCCCCAAGCTCCTCGGTTCTCATTTACTAAGTCTTTTTTCACAGGTGTACTTTAGAGATAAAAATAGATTGAGTTCCATGTTGTGTTTTTGTTTTTTCCTTTCCCCAGTGAATATATCTCTCTATTTCAGTGGAAAGGTAACTTAGATGTGTTTATGTATAACAAAGAGAAATGTGATACAAAATGCTGTAATAGGGCAATATGATACTTTAGACTTCTGCATTTTAAAAACATGAATGAATACTGCTTGTTTTCCATAGTGAACATACAGGGTGGGGCAAAAAGAGGTGTACAGTTGTGTGTATGCGAAATGCAGAGTTTATTCTTATATTATTGCATTGTTTTCCATGTGAACAACTGCGCGCCTCCTCTCGCCCCACACTGCATTATGTGCAACATTCAGTACTGGCTTCCTTTGTTCCACTAGGGTAACCCTATAACCGACCTGAAGAGTTAAGATAGATAATCTATCCACTTTTGATAGTTTGCTAATTTACTTTTTAAAATATGGGACTAAATAGAATTTCTATAACCTATTTAAAACTGAAGAGAGACTTCCTAATTAGTGGATAGCATAGAGTTTAACCTTCTAACACTATTCTGACAAACTACTTAACCTCCTCTCTCTCTAAAGTGAAAGGTATAGTATTTTATTGCATGTCGAAAAATAGTTTTTCATCTTCAACAGTATTTCAAATAAAAGATATCATTATTGTAGTTTCTTTTTAAGAAGGGTCTAAATAGAGTGTGAGTAGATGGTTCTCAGTTAATATATATTCTGTTGAAATGGCTTAAATTTGGGATGGTTTCAAAGAAATAACCTGTGCTGCTTTATTAAGTTTTTATGGTTTCAAAGCTTACATCAGATAATACAGAAACTTCAGGTTTTTCCTCTCACCCGTTTCTGCCCACCCCTCCCAAATCACTTTTTCTCTCCCACATAGAAACTTGAAATACATCTTTTGTTTGGATTATTTTACATCTTGAGTCATTTAAATATTACATAGATTATTAAAATTTATAATTGTAGTCTGTCCTAGGTGTGTTCTATACCAGAAGTTTCTTAACTGAGAAGAAACTCATCCTGGAATACATAAAAGCAGTCAGCAGGGGTGTTCTTTTTTTCATTTTCAATTACAGTTTACATTTGATCTTATTTTGTATTAGTTTCAGGTATACAGCACAGTGGTTAGACAATCATATACTTTACACAGTGAACACCCCCATAAGTCTAGTCCCCATCTGACATCATACATAGTTATTACAGTGTTACTGACTATATTCCCTACGCTGTACTTTATATCCTTCTGACTATTTTGTAACTACCAATTTGTACTTCTTTAATCCCTTTACCTTTTTCAGCCATTCTCACAATCCCTTTCCTCGCCTCTGGCAGCCATCAGTCTATTCTTTGCAAATTTCATTTAACCTTTATTGAGAATCTGCTTTTAAATTTGATTTAGATTTTTTTACAAAATTTTTCCGACTTGTGTTTTTCTAGTTTCAAATTGAGTTTTCTTGTTTTGAAATACATTGTATTTCCTCTGAAATACAGTGTATATTATTACATAAATCGACTGTCAACTATCCTAAGTCATATGGAAACCCTATTTTTAATTGCGCTGTCTCTTTCTTTTTACAGGTAAAAAGAAATGTGTATGACCTTACAAGCATCCCCGTTCGCCATCAGTTATGGGAGGGCTGGCCAACTTCTGCCACAGATGACTCAGTAAGTGACAGTTGACTTACCAGTTTTATATCCTCCTCTCTCTTTTGCCACTTCCAGTCTAACTGGCTCTGATAGTAAGCAGAATCAAGTGCTTTGAATATTTCATTGAAAAAAAATTTATAAATCAAATAAGGTGAAAATAAGAGTTGTGAAAATTTGTGCTTACTTGTAGAACAGATATTATAAGCCAACTATTCTGTTGATAATATTATATCAGAAAGTTATTGCTGCTTGATTTCACTTAAATTTTTCCTTCATCAAAAGAATATATTCAGCTACTAGGGATGAAATGTCTCAAGCACAAATTTCTTTTTCCTGAATTAAATATCTCAGATATTTCTCAAATATTTCAAAGTCAGTCTAATCATTACATATTTAATTTTTAAACTACATTCCCTATTATATACATGTACTTTAAAAATAGTTAATTTTTTCACCCTGGCTGGTGTGACTCAGGGGTTGAGTGCCGGCCTGCAAATCAAAGGGTTGCCAGTTAGATTCTCAGTCAGGGCACATGCCAGGGTTACGGGCCAGGTCCTCAGTTGGGGGCATGTGAGGGGCAACCACACATTGTTGTTTCTCTCCCTATTTTTCTCCTTCCCTTCCCCTCTCTCTAAAATATAAATAAGTAAAGTATTTTTTTAAAAACCTTAAAAAATAGTTAATTTTTACAGTTAATATTAATAGCCCTCTATTCTTACATATACCCATAAGTTTCACTACCACAGAAAACTGGAAGAAGAGATTTAGTGTGTAATTTTTACATATTATTATATCTACTTATAATGATTTTCCTATTGTAAATTTTCAAACTCTTCCTGTCTCTGACCTATTTCTAAGTGATTGTTCTTTTCCAAGAGAGTAAGTTTTATCGTCTAAGGAGGCCAACTGAATTATATTATGGCCACTTTTACTCATAGGCTGTTCTAATCAGATACCCATTGTTTTTTAAAGTAAAAAGTGAGACTGTTTCAAAAATTCTAAAGTTAATACAGCAAAAAAAATTGAGACTGTGTAAACATCTTGTAATAATAAATACCCAAATAATAATATAAGAATTGAATTACCTTTTTATATTTTCTAGTAAATATTACATTTCTGTCTGGATAATAATTACTACTCTTTCAGAACTGTCATTATACATTTTAATATGAGGGAATTCTTTGTGGAAGACAGAAACATTTTTAAACAATTTTTTTTTATAGATGCTACTGGAGTTATTATTCTGCTATCTAAACACTGTACCTTTGGAAAATGCTTGGTCGATCATTAAACTTAAAATAATCAGAAAGTAGAAAAAAAATTTTTTTTTTTTTAATGAGCCTTTCTAGGAAAAAAAAGTTTATGTGTAGGCATTTACATTTATTTCTAAACAACTGATTTTACCCTTGATATCATAGTATATCATTAGAATTGTTAGCTGGTTGTCGATGGCTAACAGTAGTGATGTGGTTGTTGGTTTTAGTTTGTTGTTTTTCCCTGTTAGAGTGAGAAATTTGACAGAAAATATGCTATATTTAATTTTATAAAAATAAAAGATGAATTTTTATAAATACTGTATTTTTCAGACTATAAGATGCACTCCCCCCCAAATTTGGGAGGAAAAGGGGGTGTGTCTTCTAGTCTGAATGTAGCTGAATTATAGTCTGAATGTTATTTATGTTATTAAATATTTTACCACATTTTTTTGCTTCAAAAATTTTTTTCCCTATTTTTCTCCTCTAAAACCTAGGTGCATCTTATGGTCTGAAAAATACAGTAATAGCCTTCTTTTTACCCAAGGAGACGTGAATAAATCAGAAATGTTCTTAGCATTGTCTAATAACTACTTCAAGAAATAATGACATTAATAGAAGAAAATAGTTAAAATCCGAGCCTGACACTTAAATTCACTGAGCTTTAGTTACCGAATTTGCAGTGTTATTATGAGGACTAGCAATTATAAGTATACAGTATCTGACTCATAGTGGTCACTCAGTAAGAGTTAGTTTTATAATTAATATTAACATAACTCAAAGATCACAGGTAAGAATGGGCTGGTTTAAGTAAATGAAATGTTATCTGAGATTTGCTTCAAAATAACCTATGGGGGTGGGGAGTGATGGGGGATGTGTAAATAAATTCAAGTTAGCCACCAATTCATCATTGTTAAAACTGAGCAATATGTATATTGGTTTTATTATACTATTCTCTAACCTTTTTTGTATATTTGAAAATCTCTATAATCAAAAGTTAAAACAAAAGTAATTGTCAGGTTTAAGAGCAAGAACATAAGGTAAAAAAGTCCTGAAATGTGGGACTATAGGGGGTTGGAAAAGCCAAAACTGCTTTTGGATTCCACATTGTAGAAACCAGATTGAAAGAGACTAATCAGACGTAATTTCCAAGAGTGATAGGCAAAGTTAGACATATTATAAATTCTTCTGTAGCACAGTGCCTTACACATTGAATTGTGTTGACATCATTGAATTGCGTTGACATCATCTTTTATGAGACTCACATTTTAATGATCGTCACAACATTTACATTTTTACCAAGAGTTATAATGTAAATTCATTACTACAGGAGAATAGGAAAGTGGCTGAAACTCACCATACAAGGCTATAATGCTACCTAGTGCTGTATCTAAGTCACAGCAAACTCAAGAGGGAATCTCCATTAAGAGGCTTGATTCTTTTTTGTCTCATTATTCCTGTTTGCACCTTTTCCCGGAACCTGTGAAATGATGCCTGCCCACACCTCCCAAGAGCAAATGTTGCCATATTGGCAGGATGTTGCCTGAGCTGCATGATTTGCTACAACAAAGATGTTTAGGGCCAGGCTGTTCGACTGGTGCCATAGCAGATTCACTAGCTCCAGTGCTTGAGTTTTGGCAAAAATGGCTTATAACTGTAGTCTTCTTAGGAGATCCTAGCCAAGTAAATGTCATGTAAACTTTCTTTCATTAGTATTACAAAAATTTATAAAGCTTGTGTTTGTAATCTATATTGTTGCAGGCGATGGTGTTTTTATACTTGTTTAAATCACTCAAGTGGAGGCATCTGCTACAAAACAAGATCGTCCTCACAGCTTGGGGCATGAATTGGGTACAGCTGAGAAATGTCAGCTGTGTAAACAGCCTGAAATGTGTTACCAACAAAAGTATAATTAATTTCTTTCTAAGACAGTATGCCATAACTTAATACTTAGAATGGTTTAACTTTCAGAAAAAGCACCTGAACATTTTCTTCCAGTGCCAGAATAGAGAATTGGTTATAAAGGTCATTAAAAGTGAGGTTAGTTTGCACTTTTCCTCCTCAGTTGCAGAGATTTGCAGAGATTTGTGGAATATAGTACTGAAATATAGTATAGTAACTTTAGGTATCAGTGGTTTCCATGAATTTACGGAAATGTCTTAGTTCAAGAAGTTAATGGATTTGAGATGTTGGAAATGTACTAAAATTAGGATGTGGCAATGGTAGTGCAACTGGAAATTTACCCCAAAAATCATTAAACACTTTAAAAAGGAGTGAACTTTATGGCATGTAAAGTATACCTCAGTAAAACTATTTTTAAAAAGAAGTTAAGAACTAGATTCAAGTACTTTTTTTATTTATGTTTGTATGTTGCATGAGAAATGCTTTGCCGTAACACAGGCTATGTTTTTTTCAGTGTACTTCTCATTAACCTTTGACTTAGCACGTAGGACAAAGAAATAAACTTATAATTAGATTATTGTAACATCTTGAGTCTCACCTCAACCTGGTAGACTACAGTCTTTTGACATTTTTAGCACTATGCAGTGAAGTCAACAATCATTTAAAACATTGTTGCCCCATCACCCCTCAGAGCTAAATATTTACTTTGCCTGTAGTTAATACTCTAATGTGGTATGGGATACTGCATGAACTGTCAATAACTCTTTCAGTTCCTTTTGCACTCTTTTACCAGGGAAGTAGATATCTAAAGCTTCACCAGTAGGGGAATGTTTTCATGCTGTGACAGTTCAGCTGTGAGAACAAGGAGCTGCAAGGAGACGAAATCTCATTTTACACTTTAACAAGAATGCTCTTGGTTTCCAGAGAGTAGAAATAATTTTAACACTGTGAATTACGTCTAGACACTTTATTATAGTGCAGATAATATGACTATATGCAGATTATAAAATTCTAGGTTAATAATGCTTATGCTAGGAGGAAAAATCCTTCAGTTTTTAATACTTTTTTGTTGTGTGCCCCTCCTCCCCTTTTTTGAGATTATTAATGGTTTTCTGTCATTGGCTCAGGGATGTTAAATCAGAATTTGAGAAATTAGGATTTTAAAATCAGAGGTCTCTAAGCATGTGTTAGGATTCAGAAAGCTACTTATTAAATACTCTCACATTAAAGAGATCACTTCTAAACAGAACAGTTACACAGTGGCTTTTCTATAAAATAAAAATAAAACAAAAACCACACACATACCACTTTCCTTTTTTTAAATATAAAAAAGAATTTGTGAATGAGAGAATATCATCATCTACTTTGATCCTTCAGATAGTGTCCATTTTCTTCTGTGACTTCTCCCCAATACATTGTGTTTGGCAAGTATCAAATTATGGATATTCCCCTAATACTGGATCCTTGTCCCCCACTTTACAGGAGCTGCTATCCAGATACAGACTTTCACAATTACAACATACTTACCTTACTATAGTTACCTACTAAGTAAACTCGTAAGCCTTCAGTATAGTCATTTCATCTGTTATTACAAGGTAAATATTTCTGAAGTGCAGAATGAATGAATGACATTCATCCTTGCTTAATTATCTTCAGTGGCAACGTAGTACTTGCTGATTATGTGCAGATTTTTATGCTGACTTTTAAGACCATTCATTGGTCTGAAACTTCCCTTCCTTGTTTATTTCTTCATACAAGCCCAATGTAAATGCTCAGTAAATATTTCTTGGATAATTGATTGAATGTGATACTTCATATATTTCATCTTTAGCAAAATACTCATTTTTCCATCCTTCAAATGCACATGGTACTCTCTCCCAGTTTGTGTCATTTAATCATACTGTTCCTTCCACCTAGAATACCTACAGTAATTATCTGCTTCCTTCAAGACGTTTTGCCTGTATCTCTTTTCCCATGCCGCCTCCATCAACCCAGTTAAAAATTAGTTTATATTTTCATTCTATTTCATTTATTTTCATTTTTCCTTATTTTGTTTTTACCTTCCTTCTTTCCAATTTTGCTAACAGATGGGAATGGTGATAAAAAGTTTTCCCAGAGAAAGGGACATGTGATTACATTTTAATTTGTGTATAGTAGTCCCGCCTTATCCACTGGGGATACATTCTGAGACTCCTAGTAGATGCCTAAATCCACAGGTGGTACCGAACCCTTTATATACCACATATATTTTTTTGTAATTATACATAATCTTTCACTTAAAGGAAACATTGTATGGCCTATGTTTGGCATATCTGAATTGCCAGCATCACTACTCTTGTACTTTGGGACCACTACTAAAAAATAAGTGTTGCTTGAACACAAGCACTGTGATACCACAGCAGTCAGTCTGCAAACTGGGGTAGCTACTAAGTGACTTATAGGCAGGCAGCACATACAGTGTGGATACACTGGACAAAGGGATGATTCATATCCTAGGTGGGATAGGGTGGGACAGCGTGAGATTTCATCATGCTACTCAGAACAGCATGCAATTTAAAACTTATGAATTGTTGTCCTGGCCAAGTGGCTCAGTTGGCTGGAGTGGGTTCCATTCCTGGTCAGGGCACATAACCTAGGTTGCAGGTTTAATCCCTGTTTGGGGCGTGTACAGGAGGCAACCAATTGATGTTTCTCCCCACTCCCCCACCTTTCAAATCAATAAACATACCCGTAGATAAGGATAAAATAAATAAATAAAATTTATGAATTTTTTATTTCTGGAATTTCCAGTTAATATTTTTGGGTCATGGTTGGCCACAAGTAACAAACTGCAGAAAACAAAACTACAGAAGAGGGGGGACTACTGTACTTGGGTTTTTCCCTTTTGTAAATTCGAAAAATTGGGAGCAAGAACCGTTTTCCTCATCTTTGTATGCTATGCAAGATCAAACATAGTGTTATATACATTTACTCATTTGAATTGTTAAGAACTCCACCAGGTTGGCATCTATGAAAATAAACAACCTAATAATGAATTTGTATGATCATAATAACTTGATAAACTGAGAATTAGGTTTATTATTTTTCTAATAATAATTACCAAAATTCTTTAGTGGCAAATAGAATAACAGATGTAGGAGGGGGGAGGCACAGTGAGCTCATTTGTACCAATTTGTGTGTGATTGTGAGAGAGAGAGGTGACCAGACCAATCCAGATTTGCTGAATTCCAATATTGCTATTATTTGGATAAAGTACTTAGTGTATGAATCTCAGTTTACTCATCTGCAAAATGAGGATGGTGTTAACACCTTTGAAACTCTATTATGAAGGTTAAAATGACTATATAACAGGTTGAACCATATCAAATTGCCATTTGTCAAGGGAAAAATGATTGAATATTAGCAATTTCATACGTTTTTTACCTAATAATTTGTAAAGTGCGTATAATTCAGGGTTTGGCAGTTGTGACTGTGAGCCCAAACCCACTCACCATCTGTTTTTGTAAATAATGGTTTTTTGAAACACAGTCACGTCCATTTGTTTATGTATTGTATACAGTTGCCTTTATACTATAACAAACAGGAGGGATGTTTAGTTGCAGCAAAACCACATAGCCCACAAAGCCTCAAATATCTGCTGTTTGGTCCTTCACAGAAAAAGTTTGCCAACCCCTAGTGTAATATCTGGCATTTAGTAGGCATTCAACAAACACTAGCTCCTTTCCCTTGAGTGAGCACCTTTTTTATATTGCATACACATGCAGAATCAGAAGCATTCTCTGAGTAGCTTCAGGGTCATCTTATGCTATTTAAATTACTGTGTTAGTCTGTCCTGTGTCAGACAGATTCAGGCAATCTTTGGACATTTTCACTGGCTTTTTCTTTATTTGGCAAGGTCATGGATAATGTTGCTTCTGAAGGTGGTGAGACTCAGTAGCTTCAGAGGGTTCACTGCCCTTGTCAACATATAGAGTCTTTTATAAATAACACAGGCAAAGACTAAACAGATGGAAAGAACAGCTTTGAAAGCAGTAAAAGAAAGCTTGAGTATTAAAGGAATGAAAAGTTATGAAATGGTCTGTATCCTTAACAGGGAGAGTGAAAAGTTTGGGAGGGTGGATGAAGCATTCCAGGGACATATTTACTCAGAATGAGGGAGAACACATGGAAGTGAGACAGCCTCTAAACAGGAAATAAGCACTAAGATCTGATGCTGTGAATCTTGATTTCATTTTATTAAAATCATAAACCTGTACACTGCAGCTTCTGTCCATAAAGGGGTAGCTGCGGTAGGAATTTTATTCCCTGTATAAACAACTAGAAGGCTGAATAAAATATGTGAAACAACTGTTTTCAGATACTAGACAACAGGTAGTAGAGGACTCTGAAGAACAGAACACATGAGGTCTATGGTATCTTACAATCTGCCTGGAGGCAATTTCTGGCTCCCAGAGCAGGGAGAGAAACCAGAACAGAACCTGATTGATTTTATTTAGTTTGAAGAGACAGAGTGGAGTTCATAGAGGTCGAGGCAGCTAGACTTTGCAAGGTAGAGTACTAGCAGAGAAGAAGCTCCAGAAACCCCCCCGCCCCCTCCCCCCCACACACGTTTGCCCTGGTCTTTAGCTGAATACCAGTCTGTGCACACATAGGGTGAAATTCCAGGAAGCTGAGTGAAAAGCAACTGCCAGGCAAAAAAACAGTTAACTGGGAGATGGTAGATGTACAATTCTTAGAGCTAGGAACCTAATTCACACAGAACTAGGAACAGTTTGAGTACCACCAGCCATAGTAGATACATCTCAGTGAATACACAGGGCATTCAAGAGATACCCACAGAAGAATCACACCTTAGTGGAGTGGTTAATTTAGTCCTAGAGTGATGGCTACTCTAGAGCTGCCCTTTTATAAGCATAAAAACAATTTTCAAAAGGAATAAGCAGATTAACAGGTAAAGTACCTGTAAGAGCAGAGTCCAGCATCCAATCAAAGTTACTATGTATATGAAGAAGTAGGAAAATCTAACCCATAACCAGAAGAGAAATCCGTCAAAAGCCATAGACATAGAAGTAACTTAGCAAATGAAATTAGCAGATAGAAATTGTATTATGAATATGCCTAAGGATTTAAAGGATGAATTTAATGAGGAGGGAATAAATATATAAAATAGAATAACTTATTCTTCTAGAGATAAACAATATAATATCTGAAATGTAAATTTTTCTGTATGGGCTTAACAGCATATTAAAAACTACCAAAGAATAGACAAGTGAACTTGAAGATACAGCAATAGAAACTGTCTAAATTGAAGCACAGATTAAAAATCAAGAATAAATGTATAAAATGTCAGTGACCTGTGGGAAAAATTCAAGCAGTCTAACATATTAATACATGCAGTTAGAATCCTAGGAGGGAAAAAAAGATGCGGTGTGGGGAGGAGGAAGTTAAAAACAAAACATATTTGAAGACATAATTTCTGAAATTTTCCCTTATTTGATGAAAACTGTAAAACTTACAGATTCAAGAACCTTAATGAATACTATGAAAGGTATATACAAAGAATTATACTAAGGAGTTCATAATCAAATTGCCAAAAACACGTGATTAAGAGAAAAATTTCAAAGCAGACAATAGAAAAGTACATTCACAGGGGAATGATTATAGACACTTTAGATTTCTCTTCAGAAACAATGCGTGACAAAAAAACTGGAAGGATATTTTTAAAGTACTGAAAATTTAAAAATGACAACTTAGAATTCTATATAGGGTAAAAACTTTAGAGCAAGTACTAAAAAACCCACAAAAGTATAGCTAATAAAGCTTTAAAAGAGATAAAATGGAATACTTAAAAATAATTATGCAGAAAAAAGAAGGAACAAAGAAAAGACAAATACATATAAATGAAATAGCAACCAGCTATATTGATAATTACAGTAAATATAAGTGGTCAATCCAGTAAAGGACAAAGATTTTCAAAATGAACTTTTAAAAGCAAGACTCAACTATATGCTGCCTATAAGAAACATACTTTAAATATAATGACAGTGATAAGGTAAACACAAATGAACACAAATATTTTCCAGACATACTAAGCATAACATCAAACAAGATACAGAAAAGGAATATTAACAGGATGAAAGGGAGAACTTTTTTAATCATTAAAAGAACAACTTGTCAAGAAGACAATCTTAAACATGTATGTACCTAATAGCACTTTCAAATTCTGTGAAGTAAAAACTGATAGGACCAAAAGAATAGACGAGTCTACAATTAGAGATTTCACATTCCTGTCTCAGCAACTTACAGGAAAACGGCAGATAGGGATAGAGAAGATTTGAGCATCACTCTTAACCAGCTTGACAGATGCTTTATAGGTACATCAGTAAACAATAGCAGAATACAAGTTCTATCCAGGTGTGCATGGTGCATTCACCAACATAGACCTGGACCAAAACTGAAGTCTCAGTAAATTTTAGAGGATTGAAAGTAAGGCTATTATCCCTGACCAAGACAGAATTAAATTATATATTTTGTAAATTATGTAATTTGTAATTTACATAAGTTGTCTTTACTGTACAAAATGTTTAACATTTGTTTCATTATGTATTCAATATAATCAACAAAAAAACTACTAAGTAACAGGTGAAATTCACAAGGTCACAGACTATCAGATTTAATAGACAAAAAAAGTATATATAACACCAAAGAACATTTTGGAAATGGAATTTTTAAAAAAATTATACCATTCATGATTCTACCCAAAACCATGAAGTGTTTAAGGATAAATGTAACTAAATATGTGCCATATCTGTACATGAAAAATTACAAATTATTGCTAAAAGTAATAAAGTCCTTAAAGTAGATTTATTATGGTCAAGGATTGAAAAACTCAATATTGTAAGGTGGTAGTTCTCCCTTCAGTGGTCCATGGATTCACTGCAATACCAATAAAAAATCAAAAGCCTTTTTTTTGTAGAAACTGACAAGTTAATTCTAAAATTTATATGGAAATGTGCAGGAACTATAATTCCTGAATCAATTTTGGAAAAAAAAATAAAGTTGGCAGGTATATATCTGATTTCAAAAAATAATAAAGTATTCAAGACAATGTGTTATTTGTGTAAAAACAGACATATAGGTTGAATAGAACAGAGCACTTGGAAATAGATTATATACATATACACACATGTGTGTGTACATATACATCTATGTGTGTGTATGTACATATATTCAACTGAATTTGTGCGATGATACCAATGTAATCCAATGAACAAAGGTTGGTTTTGTTTTTATTTTTTTACACAAATGGTGATGCAACAAGTGGATATCAATAAGGACAAGTTCAGCCTTTACCTTATCTCAAAATGGATCATAGACCTAAATGTAAAAGCTACAGCTGTAAAATGGTTAGAAGAAATATAGGAGAAAATCTTTTAAGACCTCGAGTTAGGAAAAAATTTACAGAGGACACTAAAAGCCCTCACCATAAAAAGAATAAAACTGATAACTTGGACTTCATCATAACTTGCAATGTTTGTTCTTCCAAAAATACCATTTAGAAAAAGGAGAGGGGGCAACCCACAGACTAGGAGAAAATGTTTGTGAAACACATATTTGGTAAAGGGCCTGTATCCAGGTTTTATAAAGAAGTCTTACAACTAAATAATAAAAGGGAATTTTGGGAGGTGATAGAAATTTTTGATATTTTGATTGGGGTGGGGGTTTGGTGGTTACAAGAGTGTATATACCTGTTAAAACTCCTTCAACAAGTGTACTTAAAAATGGGTACATTTTAACTAATGGGTTAGGATGAATATGTGATCCGAAACCGTACTGGTAAATGAGAAGGTGAAGTGCAGAAACGGCATTCAACTCCAAATTTGCCCCCTCCCTGATGCCAATGCTCTTTCTCCTCTACGATGCTATTTCTTAAGTGTTCTGTATTTTTCAGCATAGTTCCAGTATCATCTATTTTTTTTTGCAGATTGCACTCTTACTGATTTGAAGCTTTACAGTTATTCAGTAAAAGGTGGAAACAGAGAAACGAAATCTGCCTTTATTTTCCTTTCTTAGGTTAGCACTTGTGTGTCTTGAATATAAGAGAATTTAAAATTTTCACTCTAGCATTTTGGCTTATATGTGTGTATATTCTTTTTTCATTTCTTTTTTTTTAAATTTGTTATTGTTCAATTACAGTTGTCCCCATTTTTTCCCATTACCCTGCCCTGCCCATCCCCACCTCCCACAATCAGCCCCTTCCCCCGCCCGCCACCCTCCACTCCCCATTGTCCTTGTCCATGGGTCTTTTTCACTTGTTCCTTGGTTCCTTGATTTGACCCTTCCCCTTCTTTCCCGTTATCCCCATCACCCCTCTTGAATAGTAGCCTTATTATTAATGAGGTGGGGAATGAGCAGCAATACTCACTATTTTGCTACCCACAGTTACTTAACATAGTGCTAGATAAGTATATTAAGAATCATTTATATAGTGATTTGTAGTTTACAAAGCATATTTCATATCCATGGTCTCATTTGAGACAAGTTGTAAATAATTTTTGATAGAAATAGTATACAGTGGAATACATTTACTATCTGTTATTGTAAATCTTCCTTAGGGTTACTTCAAACCACTGTTCCTTCCAGCTAGCTCTTAGAGAAGAGTATTTGTAATAACATATTTGTTTACACATACTTCTCTTTATGAGACTATGAGCTCCAAGAGGGCAGGAAGCAGGTCGTATTCATCTTTGTGTCTCAAGTGCCTAGCATAGCCCCTGCCACAGAGTAAACACTGAGTAAATGTTTCTTGTGCTTATATCAAATGTAACACTGAAAAGTCAAGTGACTGGCTTTAAATTGCAATAAATAACTACTAGCCCAGCAGTCCAGTACACATAACTGCTTTCTTCAGAGGCACCCCTACTCCTTTTCAAAAAAAAAAAAAAAAACAAGTTCTTTTTCTCTGTTATTGAAAAGGTCTTATTGGAACTTTTGTACCTGGCCCTATTCTATAACTGAAAAGTGGAAGGTCGTTTATAACACATATGTGTACTTGTTAATCTCGGGCATTTATGTTTGCAAGTTAACATGTTGTCTGTTGCATTTGAACAGCTGTAACATATGTGATAAGATTTCTTAATAAGTCATTTTCTTGAGTAATGGAAATATGAAGGGTAGTGTTTTTAGCTTGATACGTTGCGCTTTTAGACCCTTGGGTTTCAGATATAATCAATTGCCTATAATTCTCTATTTCAGAAATTTAGTGAAGATAGCATTATAGCCTGTTTGGGAGCTAACAAAGATTCCATGCCATTCTTTGTTGTGCAAAAAAAGGGAAGAGGGTGATGTTTGCAACTGTGTCTATCTGGCTAATTTTTATAACTTTTCTAACCCAAGGAGAAGGCTTGAAATGAAAATTTATGCAATATATGCCTTTTGAGCTCAAGGTGACTTAATCGTAGTCAAATCAATTGCTACTCCACGTCATGACATTGTTTAATATTCTGCATGTAGAATATATAAGGTTGTTTTTGATAACCATCTATAAGAGATTGTTGGTAATGATTGTTCCCACAGCCAATGAGTCTTTTTTGTTCTTTTATTGTATGTTTGTTGACAGTTGTGATCAACATGGAATAAACTGCTTTCCAGTTTATTACTTTCAAAGTACAAATTTGAATGCTGTGGATTCAGATGTATAAAAGAGATAAAATTACAGACAGCTTTGAGTGGCAGTTACACATCAAACCTCATGGGGGTTTGACAGGCAACGAATATCGTTATTAGACGCTTTTTCCATAATTGCTGACATTTATCCAGTGTTTCACAGTATTTGCTAATGTATTAATGCAGTCAATCTCTGAGAGGCTGCACATGCCTTTTTAGCCCTGGCTTTTATGGGATTCTGAAATTCATAGACCCACAGATACTTATTCCCTGCTGGTTGCCGTAGTGACAGAGCTCAGAGATAAGCCAAGACAGAGCCCTTTTGTGATTGCTTTTCAGGTGACATTCAGCGGCAGCTTGAGTAGAGTGTCCTTTTATAGTTCCTGTAATTCAGAAAATGATAACAGCTTTTTGCTGCTTACAAGAGAAGTCTGTGGACTGCTCCCGGTGGGATTTCAGTTTGCTATGCCACTTCATACCAACACCAGCCTGATAAAGTTCTTATTATTGTGGAGATTTCAAAGTGCAAGGGGACTGAATTAATTATGACAGGTTAAGAAATACAGGACTGATACTACAAATAAAACTTTAAATAACCAAAAGATGTTCTCCAACCATATGTAACAAATTAATTTGGACATTTTAAGCTATTAGTGATGATAGATATACTTAAGTACTTGCTTAGTAAGTAAACACACCTGATTTCTAAATTGCTTGTGAGCTGTGCTAGCTGTTTCATCTCCAAGTTTAGAAGTTTTCTTTCATATCTGCATATTGTTTTCTCATTTGAAACTATTGCTTCAGCATTTTATTCTTTTAGAGGCAGATAGCTTTATTTGGACATATTCTAAGGGCTATTATATATATATTTTCAATATTCTCAGCAGTGGAATAATTAAAAATAAATGTTTTAGAAGTAGAAGCTTATGTAAAGTGCTTCAAATTCAGAAGAAAACACTTGTGATGGTAGAGCCTGGTAGGGATGGGGGTGAAGTCACTTCAAAAGATAACTGGAGAAAATAGAAGCTTACCTGGAAAGAATATTGACATCCCAAGAAGCCATATTTTTCCCCTAGACTCTTAAAGCTGGCTGAGTTAATAGTCTTAATTCTGGAAGAAGAATTCCAGTAACAATGGGGAACCTTGAGAGCCGGATAACACTGTCTGTGCAGTTGATGGTTATTGAAAAGAGGCAAAAAACAAAACAAACAAACAAACAAAAAACCCACCAAGAAGAAGCAGGAACACTAACCCAGTTTAAACCATGCAAATCTGAAAGGAGGTATGAAGCACTTAAATATCTTACCCCTAAAATTTAAATGTAATTCACAGTTAAACAGGAAGCAGGTATAAAGAGCTGAATAGAGAAGTAACTTGAGAATCTGAAGAGATGGAAAATTTCTGAATTGCTGGTGAACCTTGCTAGATGAACAAGTATATGGTTAGCACATGAATGAAGGCTCAGAAAAGAAACCTGGCCTAAAAAATCGAATTGGTTATCTTGGATTAGGTATGCAATTGAAAAGCTGGAGCTCTGATTTGTCTTACTTGTTTCTAACCTTTCAGTCTCATTTAGAGAGATGTAAACTCAAGTCCATAAAATTCAAATATTTGTAATTCAGACAAAAAAGGATAACCTTCACACTAGTGACAAACAAATGCGACACTTTCAAATCATATTTAATAGACCTTTGTTAACACTGTGCTTACCCCATGGTGTTCGTTCTTTTTTACTACTTACGGTCAACTTAATTACTAATCATCTGTTTTGATATACTAAAAGAAAAAGCAAGAGGGAAGAGAAATGTGTAAGAACTGTGTTATTGTATATGTGCTTTTCCGTGCTGCGGTTATCCACTTAGGAGTCTTTCTCAGAATTTAGTCATCCACTGAGGTCTTAAGACTATATCATTCCCATAATGTTTTAGAACTGATAAATAGCAGTTTCGAATTGTGACTAAAACAAAGGATAAAACAAGCAAGCGAGCAATGCTTCCTCCCCCGCCAAAAAAAAGAAACGTATAGGATAGGGAAAGGGCATATAGTCTCTAAAAACTGTAGAGATCCCTGTTTAAAAAAAAGGTTATTATATTCAGGGAATTAGTTTTTTTACTAATGCAACAACTTATCCTCTGAATTTAGAAACTCAAGAATTTCATTATAGTTCTTGCCTGTGATATTTTCAGATGATTGTAAAGTAAAAAATAATTTAATGAAAACTAATTAGCCTTTTGCAGTATGACATCACAAATTTTGCAGTGAGCACTCAAATAACTTAAAAAAAAAGTTTAGTTATTTTAATACATGTTACAACTAAATATGTGATGCCTTTGTGACTTGACCCTTAGAAAGTAAAAAAAAAAGTCTACATAAAATTTAAGCATTTCTCTTGACCTCTGTAATTACTAGTTGTGTCGTTATTAATAATAACAATAATAACAGGAGCAATATCTATCATTCTACTTCGTCTTAGACATTTTGCTGGGCCTTTATACATTTTATCCCTAACCTTCCCATTATCAACCCTGATGTTATTATCCTCATATTTACACTTTAAAGAACTGAGGCTTAGAGTGGTTTAGTAACTTGTCCAACAACACACAGATAAGAAGTAGCGGAAAGGGGATCCTGGCCCAGGTTGACTCTAAAGGCTGTCTCTCTCCACCAAGGTTCATAGGGATTTCCGTATGGACCTTAAATAAGTTCTTAGTTTTCCTTCCCTATCATAGTTCCTCAAACTTTACCTATTAAGAACATTCAGATGTTTTCCTTGAATAATCTGTATTGTCTCTTGGCCTTAAGCTCATTTTAGACCCCTCTGGGAATAACAATAACATTAGATAGCACTTAAAAATATGCCATGTGTTTTAGCAATATACATACAGTGGTATAATGCAATCTTCCTAACGACGCCTGAGCTAAAAGTTATTGTTTGCCCCATTTTACACATAAGCAAACTAAGGCATATTCATATGACCTCATAATTAATCAGTGGCAGTGGTATTTGAACCCAAAGAAATACATCTCTGGTAATAGCAGAAGATCAGTGGTAAGACGTCTTTAAAAGCCTCCCTGTGTTCTTCACCATGCTGTAATGTTCAATGTGGAGCAACTCAAGAATGAGCATGCCACATTCATTGTGGCCATAATTCCACTTTCATAGGTTGTGAATTGGAAGTGGAAACTAGATCTTTCTATAATTTATTGTGAAGTGTGACCACTCTGTGCACTATGCCTGCCAATTCTCTTCCTTTCTTATAGTTCCACTGGTCTAGAGACCAGTTGGCAAGTTTCATTGCTCACTAGCTTTTAACATCCAAGAGTGAGAAGATATCATCATTATAGCTTTTTTCATCTCTAATATTAGCTGAGGATTTACTAATTAATCCATATAACTCCAGAAATGATATTGTGTTATCCTCATTTTAAACATGGAAGATGCTATGGCTGGTTATTTAAAAGCTTGTCCAAGGCCACAGAGATAGGATTGAAACTTGGAAGCTGCTTTACATTGAGCATTGGAATATTGCCAGTAGCCCAGTCCCACAGTTTCCAATTCCATTCTTTGTAGAAAAAGAGCACTGGATTTGTGGGGGAGGGGTTGTCAGAAAACCCTATTTCTAGTCTAAGCTGAGTAAGAGCATCCCTTTACCTGTGCTCTGTACCCCGTGTCCTCTGTATTCTTAGAACTATGCGTTTTCAATAATCTCTTCTTTGGTATTTTTATTAATCTCATTGTACTAGATATTCTATCTGCACTTGAACATGAAGAGCCTTTCATCTTAAAAGAAACACATATATGCATACCATTAAAAACAGAGACAAAAAAGTTCTCCTTGACGTTAGCTACTACTTTCTCCCCTCTTTGCAGCCAAAAGTCAAAAATAGTTACCTGTAGTTAACATCTCCATGTTCTGTTTTCTACTAGTTCCTTAACTCAACCACTCCGACGTTCAGTCCAACCAGGATAACTTCTGTTCAGGTACCAGTGACTGCCATGTTGCTAAACCAAGTAGGCCTTTCAGTCATCCTTGTACTTCTTAGTAGCATTTTTAAAACAATTTATTGAAATACATTCATTCAGAAAAGTATATACAAATGTACAGCTTGGTGAAATCATAAAGTAAATACCTTGTAATCAGCATCCACGGTAAGAAACAAAACATTTCTAGCATCCCAAAAGCCCCTCTCGTGTTCACTTTATCCAAGAGATAAGACTGTGGATTAGTTTTGCCTGGTTGTAAACATATGTAAATGGAATCATACAGTGTGTACTCTCTATGGAGCTTGCTCCTTTCTCACTCTCTTTCTTCCTTTTTCAGCATTATGTTTATGAGATTGATCCATATTCTTGTATATAGTTATAGCTCCTTTTCATTGCTTCATAATATTCTACTAAGTGGATATTTCACATTATTCATCTATTCTGCTATTGCTGGGACAAGCATTTGAGTACTTACCACCACTGATATATTTTAAATACTTCTCAGCGGCATTTGACCTTATTGAAAAGTCCATCTTGAAATGATCTTTTCTTGGCTCCTAGGATACCATATTCTCCTCTTTTTTCCACTGCCTCTGTGGCGCTCCTTTCTTTTCTGTCTCCTTTGGAAGGTCATCCTTCTCTACCCAATCACTAAATATTGGATCTCCTTATGGCTCTATGTATTCATTTTTGTCTCATCACACCTATAGCTTAAATTATCACTGATATGACAGCGATTAACAAATTTATATTTCTAGCATAGTCTTCCCTTGTCAGCTCCAGAAGAACTGTCTTTGGGACCACTTAGAGGTCCCAAAGGACCATAAATTTAACATCCAAAATTGAATTCATGGTCTTCCATGGCCATACCTGATCCCCTTCTAAAGTTCCCTAATTCCATGAGTGGCATCACCATCCACCCACTTCCATAAGCCAAAGAGGAGTTATTCTTGATAACCTTCTCCCTTGCTGACCTATCAAATTGTCAGTTCTTGGTCAGTTTGAGCTCCATATCTCTCATTCATTCATTTCTATCCATTTTCACTGCCTCCACCCTAATAGAAGCTACCAATTTCTTAAATTTGGATTATTGCAAAAGCCAGCATATTATGCTCCCATATCCACACTCATTTCCCTTCAATACACTCTTCATACCACATCAGGATAATCCTTTTTTAGAAATGTGTATATCCGCTCAACTAATCTTCCGATTTAAATCTTCCCAAATGAAGACCAAAGTCCTTAACATAACTTCCCAGGCACTATGTAGTGTGATTTCTGCTTACTTCTTTAGTGTTGTCTTATTTCATACTGCCTCTTGTTCTCTAGCTATACCAATCTTCTGTCACTTCTTCTAAAGTACTATCACGGGCTTTTGCAAATGCTGTTCTCTCTCCCTGGAACAGTCATTCTTCCCCTGATCTCTTCTCTAGAATTCTTACTCCTCCTTCCAACTCAGCCATTTCTTCAGGGAAGCCATTCTCCCATTGCATTTACCTCAGTTGTGACTTTATATTTAATGTAAGTGATTATTTCCCAGTTTAAACTGTAAATTCCACAAGGACAGATGTCTACTTTTGTTTACTATTATGTTATCTAATGCCTTCTGATAGTGGGTGCTTAATAAATATTGGATCTATAGACCTTTCTGAGCTTCAGTTTCTAATTCTTACAGTTATCCAACATTATTTGGTCTACTGGTCTGTCTACTCCTCAATCAAATCATTTTTAAGATCAGCTGGCACTCCTTTTTTGACATTTTCCCTCAAAGACTTCAGTTAGACATTTTCTCCTAGAACATTTATTAGGAGATTATCCACATTGGTAAAATTAGTTATTTACACTTCTTAGGTACAAGTACGTTTCACTACTTGTTTGCGAACCCCTCAAAGGCAGGGATACTATTCATTTTATCTCTCTATCCATGGACACATGGCAGGTAGTTGATATTTATCAACAGGATGAGTAGAGGAGAAGGCTGACCAGGAAAAGTGAGGGATGGTCAGCCTTCAAAGTATGAAAAGATATGTGGGGTCAAATTCATGTTGTATAGTGAATTCCTTCTATTATTGTTGTTTAGAAAGAGGTCAGCTGCAGGATTCTGGTGCTGTAGAGAGAAGAGTTACAGTGCATTGGACTGGCTAGTCAGGCTTCTTACTGTGTCATCAAGATCAGCTTGGCAGTCAGACGTTTTTATTGCACATCTGCTTACTATATGGCACTTGAGTTTTGCTTTGAGGTTTTATAAGGCAACCAAGGTGAATACATATGAAAAGTTGAAGATATGATAATGCTGATGTTATGTAGTATATAGGACGAGCCTAGTAAATGTTGAAAGAATAAAACCATTCCTCTCTTACTCAGTTTTAAAGTCATTTCACATGGACTAAGTCATTTTTTTCCATAATTTTTTTAATCAGGCAGAAGAGTTATTATTTTCTCTTACAAATAAAGAAAATAAGGTTCAGAGAGGTAAATGACTTTGGCAAGACACCAGAGAGTTAGAAAGTTGTGGAGTCTGAACTAGAACCCTTCTGAGTTGTCTGCCAGGATGCCCCCCACGTGCTGGAGTAGCCAACGAGAAATGCCATGTGGTTGGCTGCTCCAGCACAGTATCATTTGTGCTTTGATCTGTAAGAAAATTTTTAAGCTGGGCCAAGTTTTCTGAAAATTTCTAAACTGCAGTCAAAGTGGAACACTGTCCCTCAAGTGCCACAGTTAAAATGAACGAATATCAATGAGCAAAGTCTTCAAGTGCTGTTTACTTGGTATGGGCTGATTCAAGCCTGATGCATCTGTTAAGCTAATTGATACCGGAGGTTCTGAGGAGGTGAAACCCAGTACAGATAAGGTTCAGGATAGTTGGGAGATGGTGAGAGTAGCAGGGTCATGGTGTAGGAGAAGAGGATATTAATGAGCCTAGAGTGTGGAGACTAGGGTACAGTTTGGAGGAACCAGCTCCACAACTGTACCTGGATACACAGAGTTATACTCGAAGGTTCCTCAGGGGAGCCAGAATTTCCTTTCCTTACAGGATCTCCAAGGACATCGCACTCTAGTAGAGCACAGATCACTACCATTTCCCTCTTAGCTGCCTATATATGTCTAAAACGGCAGCCTACTGGTTCTTAAGCCCCAGAACCAACCTTGGTCAATGCCTGCTGAGTTACTAAATGCCTGCTGAGTTAGTAAAGCAAGAGGATGCTTTCATTATCCTCCTTTCCCATCATACTTCACCCAAGACCAGCTAGAGCATAGTATCATATATTCTGCCCCCCTGCTCTGAGGCCATAAATGAGTAAAGGAAATTGGAGAAGGTCAGGTTTGGGTAACTTGGTCCTGTCAGGATTGACTGTCATTTAGTGGGGGAAGATTTATATGACATCATTTAGGAGGCTTTTGGATTAAGTGATGGTAAAATGTGTGAGTATTTTGAATGCCAGACTGTGGAGAAAGTGTGGTACATTAGGACAGTATGGGGATTGACTGAGGGCGGCAAGAGTGTGGGGCTGGGTGGAGGTGGGAAAGGGGGTTGGGAAATGGCAAGAACAACTGTAATGGCATAAACAATAAAAAAAGTATGGTACATTGAAGCCTATGGGCCCAGCTCATAGTCTTCCCTCTGCAACTTGTCACCTGTTTGACCCTGGGTAAGTCATATGAGGCTTCTGAACTTTGGTTTCCTTAGCAGACAAATGAGTTATGTTAGAAAATGAGTTATATCAGAAAAATGAGGCCATGTAATGGAAGACCTTAAAGTACCTTTAGACAGATGTACTAATTTTGCCAAGACTGTTTCCTCATCTGTCATATGGGAATGTTAACAGCTTTAGGATTAAATGAGTTAATGACTGTGGATTGCCTATCTAAATAAAAGTTAGTTTCTTTCATATGGGTAAACACATACAGATTCTGGAATCAGAACAACTTGAATTAGAATTAAATTTCAACACTACCAGGAACAAATAGTTTCTCAGGGCTTTCCTGAAACAGTGGTAATAATACCTACCTCATAGAGCCCTTGTATTAATGGAAAGTGGGGTGAATTTAAACTGTCTGGTGCATAGTAGATTCTCAATAAATATTGGAATCCTCTGCTTTTTATTCTACCATTTTCCATATCCCACAACGTCAAGGTTTCCTCTGACTCTAAAATTCTCTAATTCTATATAATTATAATGTATGTCTTCAGCAAATGAAATGGATCAAATAAAAGTAAGTAATTTCAAATAACATACAATTCCTGAATGACAATGTCACTAGTGTCCTTAAAAGAACAAAGCTTTCCTTAATTCTCAAATTATTTCTTGCACTCACTTTGCTGACAGATTTCCAGAGAGTTTGGTTTTTGTTTTTTTTTAAGGACTATTTTTAGTATTATTACTATATGTTGATCAAAATAATCTTGTATAAAATGATTACTTCCCAGACTCTGAAATTTCTTTTTCACTTTTTAGTTTTGTTATACTCACAATAAACGTTCTGTGTTTTTTCCTAACAAGTTCTTTTAAATGAATTTTACAGCTTAAAGTTACAGGTTGATTAGTTTTTTGCAAAATAGGATTTATTATTAGCACAAAACAATGGTTACTGCCTGTTTTGGAGAGTTAACACTAGCACAGCTTTCATTTTACACTAATTTTTTTGGCATTGGTAAGTGCTACAGGTACGAATCTGCCCATAGAAGATACGCACTAGTAGCCAATAGCAGAAGATAACCAATATACTAAAAATATCCAAATCAATAAAGTTATTGCTGAAAATGAAAAACGTGTTTTTTTTTTTTTACGGAAAAAAACCATGCAGACTCTTTGGTCAACCCAATAGTATAGAGGGATCACTTCCTACTTCTTATATTTACCTGGGTGTGAATCCTAAAAAATGTAATAGTAAAATAATGGTGGTGTATAATTATCCTTATGTGAGGCATTATTTAAAATGTGTTAGAGTGTTTTTATGTATAGTATACAGTACTGGATTGTTTCTATACCACTCTACATTTTTATTAGCTACATTTGCATCATAAATTTGAAAGCCATATCTTACAAAGTTGAAATGATATTTGAATTTCTCTAATTCCCATGAAGTCCACAGAGATGAAATACATTAGAGCTCACAGATTATTGTATACAGATATTAAATATGAAATGAAACTAGTGTGCCATTATCAAAAATGAAAATATGTAAATTAAAATTATGTTGATGTTGAATTTGAGTGACCTGTATTTTGCATATTTTGACTGATGGTTTCAAGCCATCAGTGGCCAGCAAGTAAAATTTAACCTAGCTTTATGCTGGAATTTTTTTGAGCCTTCTACTTTTCACTCAGACCCAGAGGGCAGTCAGACAGTGCTCTAATGATGGCTGTTAGTACGTCTTATTTCACTTTGGAGTGGTGTCCAGGGTTTTTTTCTAGGTAAATTTTTATTTCTCTAGAAGATTACAAGAATCTTTTATATATTATCATGGCAAGGAAGGTACCAGTTTAAATTCAAGCAATAGACATTTATTATGTGGTTGGCCTAGCAAAGCAACCTTTAGTAGGTAGCCCTGTGAGATCTAAAAATGAGAATATAAAATCCAGGCTGTGTCCTCGAGGACCTTAGGGTCCAATACCTAAACACAGACACAGGCAGATTTAAAAGAACCGCAAACCAAGATTTCTAGAGGTTCAAAATAAGGGTATGGGAATTGAGTAGAAGGAGAAAGAGCATTTGGCTAGGATGGGTCAGGCACGGATTAACCAACAAGATGGAATTCTTTTTTCTCATTTCTAGATTACACCCATTTAAGCTGCTGCGCCTAAATTGGTATAGTTAATTCAGACTCTGTTTTCCCCAGGAGCAAAAAGTCACGACAAGATGCCCAGCAACACTATGTCCATGTGCTGAGACCAAAGCTGTGAGCATAACTGCCTGAGTTTTGCCAAAGAATTAGATGCTGCTGGAAAAATACCCAGAGCGACTGTGTTTGCTCTCCAAAGAGTTCCACAGTGTTGTGGGGTAAATGGCATCCCACTATTGACTAGACATGTGCCAAATGGCTGGTTGGTACTCTTTATGCATACAAAGCAGGCTTGAGATGTATCATTGTGTATTTGAAGGTTCTGTGGTTATGATGAGCTGAAGTCACCACTGATTAATATGATAGCTCTCTAAAATAATGATGTTTTTCCACTAGCAGAACCTCTTTATCAAACTTAAATTGAGGAGCCAGCTTGAGGTAAAAGCACCTTTCTGACCTAAGGTTTTGTCTTGATTCTCTGTGAATGTGTTTTGATTATAGACTGAGGCAAAGGGCTTGTTTTGATAAGATCCTGGATTCATATAATCAGTATTTCCTGTGTTGAATTTATATGCTTTTGTTAATAGTGACTTTCTAAATGTTAGAAAAATGAAAAAAAAAATCTTGAGGACTATTTTGTTTTTATTTTATTGCATAAAATATCCCTTCTGTATTTTGGCTTGAGAAAAATTCTGCATTTCTATTGCACCGTTCATGTATGGAACTGTTAAGGTAGTGAAATTTTTGCCATATTAAAATTACAATGGATTCACCAATGGATATGATTTCCTGCAAACAAGCAGTTTCTTCTGTTGAATTCCTGCTCAGCACAATTATTTTGTCCTTTGCTTTTCATAAGCATGTAAAACTTCTAGATTCTGTTTCAGAGTTAGTCTTTGCGATCTTTGGCTTGCATCTTCCAGTCAGGTTGCTGTGTGTGTGTGTGTGCGCGCATGCGCGTGTGTGTATGTGGTGTGAAAGAACGTTGAATTCCTTTTAACTCTGACCAGGTAATGGACATTGGCATTTGTGAATGAGATCGTGCATGTTGTGGGAAATACAGATCCACTCACTGTTGTTTTGTTAGTATACAATAGCACTGATTATGAAGTGGACATACTTATCCTAGACTTTCTGAATTGTCTTCTAAATAACAGCAGCAAATAGTGAAGTTTCCAGAGCTTACCATCATCATTTGGTGATATTTCCTTGAGTCCAAATTGAACTAAAAATAGTTTAAAAGACCATTTTATTTATTTTTAAAGTTCCCTAGCTGGAGAGAGCAATTAACTCAAGATTCACAATTAGCCTCACAGCAGTCTGTACTAACCACCCCAGCCATTCCAGATCTTTCAGAGGTGGCATAATTATGAGATTATTTTGCACTTGAAACAGAGAGGTTTATAATAAGTAGCCTCAAACACATTTAAGAGTGTGAGGTTTTACCTTTTCCTTTTTTTCTTTTTGTGTTAATGTCTGCTTTCTCTAATGATAATTATCTGGTTTGCAAGCCCAATAAAAACAAATATTAGGAGAGAATGCTTCTTTTCTACCTAGTTACAAAGCTGTCTTTCCTTTGGTAAATCTAGAAGTATCTGCTTTGCTTAGCTGGAAATTTCATTGTGGAATTAATTGCATGACACAAAAGAATTAAAATGCATAAAATATTCAAGCTTTGGAGAGAAGCATGAAGAAAACAGAAAGGCCCACTCATCACCGTTGCTTCCTGGTAGAGTATAATTACTGGCTCTTCCTTGTTTACCTTTTGGTTTGGTTTTGTTTTAAAGTAAATGTTCAGTTGCAGAGCATTCCTGCATAATTCAGATACAGGACAAAGCTCAAACCTGGGAACCTTTTCTGTGGCTCTCTGAATATTTTTTTATGCAACCTGCTTTTACCGGTTTGAATTACATTCTGTGACACTGTTTTTGTGGTTGAATTAGAAACTTTTTTTTTTTTTTTTCGTTAAACCTGTGATAAGTAATTGTCACAGTTAGCGCCCTGGCACAATGCTAATTTGAAGTGACATGTCCATACTGGCCCTCCGTAACATGAAGAAGCCTAACAGGTGTGAGGGGTGTGGCTTCCCATGGGCTCTGTTGAACTTCTAACTAGAGAAAAATAGCAGAAAAAGTGAAATGAACCTTGAATAAAGCTGTCAGCAGTAATTATCTCAGCAACACTTTGTGGGGAGATAAAATAAGCACTGGCGCTTTAATAACCTGAACACACTGCACCCAAGATAGATTCTTCACCCATTTAACATAAACTGCTGAATACCTTTTCAAGAGATATTTTCACAGGGCCTAATTAAACAGTAACAACAATAACAATTATTAAATATAAATTGTTGGAAGACATGCATTTGTTTTTATTTTAACACATGATTTCTTTTGGGTGTTTAAGTAGTTTTGGTAACAGAAGATTTTTTCCCCATGCTTCTGATTTTGATAAACCATTATGGTGTGAAATCGCAAGTAGTGTATAGAAAATTATATTGTCTTCCAGGGAAGGATACATTCACAGTTATAAAATGCTTCAAAGTTTGGTTTTCAGTTACTCTGAGAGGTGTTCAGCGTATTGGCCTGGCCCATCTGAAACAGGATAACATATGGTAATAAGATGAATGAACCACATGTCATCGTATTGCCCCTGCTGCATGTACTTCTTGGAGAGATGTAAAGTACACTAGAGGTACTTCTTGAGTGGACTGGAAGGACCCAAGGAAGACTTGATGAATCTCTATCAGTCTGTTCTCCCAGTGCCATCATTTTTGTTTTCATTGAAAGCAGTATTTTTAAAGCATACTTCAATATACTTACAAAATAATTCAAATGACATAATGACTATGTTTGCCTGACTTGAATGGAATTATAGAAAAGAAAAAGTATAGTTTTTTTTTCCTAACAAATTTATAGGCTATAGAAGCTAACTGGGCAAAAAACTGATGAGGTTTTGCAACATAAATGACTCTATTTCTTTTATCACCTTTCTATGTCTTAACACGGAGTTATGTTTTCAGGTAATCTAATGACATCTAGAGATTTTTTAGAGTTTTTTTATATTTCAGCTTTACCGTATTTCTGCATCCAATAAATCAGAGACTTAACAAGCTAGGCAGGTTGGTTCACATTTAAAGTGAAAGTGATGTCATTTTAGAAAGGCAAACACACAAACTAGGAGTCAACATATGTTAATCCTGACTGTGCTGTATTTATTAGCTCTGTGATGTCGGGTGAAAATACGACACTCAATTTTCTTTCTGTGGAATGGGACTGTGGCAAACTGTACCAGAATAAAATAGTAAAATGGTATACACAGTATTCACAAACTTATAGTTTAGAAAACTACTAACTTCATCAAAGCAGAAACTATTCACCATTGACTGTATTCCTAGCACTCAGCTGAGTTCTTGGCACATAGTAGGAGCTCAGTAACTATTAGTCAAATGAATGAATAGTAGTATTTTGTACTCTACTTAAAACAGTTTAGTACTATCTCTGTGTTTTCCCAGAATTATATTACTAAATTTCTACCACTAAGTATACATGAGATATATATATAATTATATAACTAAATATATATATTAAAGTATGTATTTATATATATATATACACTTCTTAACCCCATAACAATTTTATTACTTAGAAACTTTACAGAGGAGACAATTCAGGCACTGAGAAGATAGGAAAGTTTTCCAAAGTCCTACAGTTATTAGCTGGCAGAGCCAGGATTTCAAACACTGGCAGTGTAGCTTTGGAGTCCAAGTTCATAATTGCTCTGCTTTTACACTTCTCCAAGGAAGCATAGTGATACCTGATTATCAAAGAAATTGCCTCACAGTGAAAGATGTTTTTCCAGGAACTTCCTTGTTACAGGTACAAATGATTTGAGAGACATGGAGTTGCAATTTGAGATTCCTTCCTTATTCAGTGGGACACTCCTCCTCCCCCTCACCTTCTAAAACAGCAGGTGTCCTGATCCACTGACCCATTGAAGCAGCATCACTGCCTTTCTTGGGACTACCTCTTCCTCAGAGACAGAGATGTGATAAACAGGACTATGACCTAGGCAGACTTCCACAAATGTAGGATGACAGTCTTGATCCCTAGATAGATATTTGGCTTTCCCTTCAGTTGGATCCAGTTCCTGGGCCAAGCTTTATTCCCTTTAACCTAGGCCTTGGTCTACCCACATAAGAACTCCTGTCTTTAAAATCCCCGCTTCCTACTTCTACTCAGCTCCCATGTGGAATTCTGGTTCTCCTCTCAAGAACTAGCTGACTAAAAGATGTTTATTTCTGGAAGATTTGTACAAGTGTCACTAGGTGTGACTGACTACCAAAAGACACTAGGAATTTTAGAGAACAAAACATTTTGAAGTTGGGAAGGTTATAAAAGGCTTTCAGGAAGAGATTAAACTGAGTTTTGAAGAAATGCTTTTACTTACTTGTCTTATAGGATCTGAACTTACCTATGAAGTGGACAAGTGGAAAGGAATGGGGAGGGAAACCAGGCAAGAGTAATGGCATGAACAAAAGCCTAGGAGTAGACAAGGACAAGCCATATTCTGGATCGATGAGCAAACAAACCTGAATACAGCATAAAAAAGTAGTGGGGGTTAATAGCTGGGAAGGTGGGCCCAAGTTATGGCCTTTAAAAATTTGTCCAGAGTGAGAGAAAAGAACTTGGAAATCATCTAGTCCATTTTTCTTATTTTCAATTTTACAGGTGATAAAACAGAGAGAAGAGAGTTGACCAAGGTCACACAATGAATAAGAGGCAGATTTAGGATTTTAACCCAGGTCCTTTTTTTTTTAAGCACAGTGTTTTTGCACACATGGAATCATATCAGAGGCAGCACTGATGGGAGAAAGTCATAAAATGGCACCATGCAGCCTTAAGACATAAAAGAATAATAGATTTTTTTAAAATTTATTTTTGGCCTTAATAGTGGTGACATAAGAAGTGAGTGGTGACATAAGAAGTAAGTTTACAGGTTGGAGAATGTATTTAAGCTGAAAGTTCTCAGTAGGCTTAACTGGTTTCCCAAACTCACTGCAGCAGACAGAAACACCCCTTTCCTCTGCCCCCCATAACCTGTTTTTCTCAGTCTCTCAATCCTAAATTCATCTGATAGGAATTAAGTGGGAAATTTGTAGCAAGTTTCACTTTTGGACATCACTGGTAACGTATCCTTTTAAAAATTTCAGTTATAAGCAGGTAGTAAATGTCAGAGATGGGCTATTAAAAACACTCAGAGCCAAAATATATCTAAACATTATACTGTCCACTGGGTGACACTTAGAAGAATGTCATACAAGCTCTTGAGAAGAGATAAGAAAACCCTAAATAAGCATATTTGGTTCACCTAGGAAAAAAATATTTTACTACATATTGGTCAATATCTGGATATCTTTGGTGTGGTAAATAGTAAGTAATACATTTGGTTGTTCTGTGTATGTTTCAGAACACATTCTGATTAAGTTAAATGTAGTTAACCTAAGGTAACTACCAATAAACATGTAACTGATAGTAATCCTGTCTTTCTAGGCTTAAATTCTTAAAGACAGAAATAATTGGGGATTGCCTCTGAAAACACTTATATCAAAATCCTTCTTTCTGGCAAAGAACCAGAAATGAAGTGTTGTGTGGTGTGGTTTTTTTGTTTGTTTGTTTGTTTGTTTCAAAATTAAGTTCACTAGGCTAGGCACTTTTTCACTTATCTCTTTAGTGATGTAAACAAAGATACAATTCTCATTTCTCAGATGAGGAAACTGAGGTCTTATGAGGTCAAGCAGTTTCCCTGGGAAATGATATTAAATATCAAAGCCAGGATCCAAGTGCCTGACGTATAATGGGAACATAATATATGTTTATTGAAGGATTAGCTATAGACTCTGAGTAACTATATGGTTAATATTACTTATTCTGTAAGTATCTCTAAATTATGAAGTAATCGAAAGGCAAGATCAAGAGAAATCTGCACATGTTTCAATTTACTTTTTCCCCCTCACCAGCCTTGTGGGTTAGAAGGAATGTATTTAATGTTCTTTTCTTTCTTCTGCCCTCCACCAGGAGGTGCTGGTAAGCAATTAAATGACAGAGCAATAGAGACAGGAACTGAGAAACAAGTGCCATTTTTAATTCACAGCATAGATATTTGGCCTCTGTGCAAAATACTTGACTTTAAAAGAGAACTCTTGAACAA